>JACXGM010013085.1:0-23378 GCA_016801145.1 Umbra pygmaea
TGGCAAATTAATTTTGCTAACTAGCTTTTTTATTTTTTATGCTAACTAGCTAACAATTAGGATCGCAATTAGCATTAGCATTGCTCAATATAATCACCTGATTCAGTCTTTGTTGAAATATCTAGCTAACTAACTAAATTAAAGGGGGTATATAAAAAGGGAACTAAATTTCCCCATTAGAATGATTTAAATGGCTGTCACAGTTTGCCAGTAATACCCTGTCCCAGTTTAACAATACGCAATTGGCAGACTGGGACAGTGTCAAAATCACATGAAAAAAAAGTAGATGATACATTTTAAATGTGATTAAATTTTTTTTTGATTCAACATTACATCCCATAACAAAATAAATAACAATTACAAATGATCCATGAGTTTTTTTAATTTTATAACCTTAACATTATTCACCTCAGAATGCTATGTCATTTTACTTACCATCACAATTCACTGCAAGGATGTTGAATATGGTAACCCACACCCCCCCAAAGTGATGTCATAGCCACCAAAACCTGTATTTTTTATCACATACTTGCTGATGAAGAGCTCAGTGTTGATTTTTATTAATGGAAGCATATACATGTAAATTTATAAAAGATAAAGCTTAACTGTCCCACTTTACCCATTGTCCCACTTTACCTGTATTCACCCTACTTGTGTAAGTAACCAACTGAGTAAGTTTCATGGTGATATCTATTATTAAATGTTTTTACCCTATTCACCTGTAGTGTCTCGCCTTAAGCACTGCGCAAAAGTAGGGCTGGGCGATATGGCTGAAAACTCTATCACGATATAAGTGTTTCATATCGGTCGATATCGATAATTATTGATCTGTTTTATGACCTAGTTAAAATAAGGAGCAGGAAAAAAATACTACATTTAAACATTTTTATTTTTAATTCAACATTCCACTGATTATAATCCCCTCAGTTATAAAGGCAGAAATGTCAACACAACCATGGAAAACAGTCAACTAATTAAAATGTAAACATAAGTCTAAAGTCACAATGAACACTTAACAATTATCTGTTACACTAAGGTGCACAAAAAGAGTACTTAAGAAATCCTTAATAAAGTGTAATAAAATAGTGCAAAGTGTTAAATATAAACAAAGAAACCTGAGACCTGAGAAGGTGGGGAAAACAAGTTTGTGGTATTACCAGTCTTGGTGGGGACAATGGTTTTGCATAATTTGCAGACGACATTGGTCTGACTATGGTCCAAAAAAACCCAAAAACTGCCATACTGGCGAGCTGACTTTTCCCGTTTTATCAACAATTTCCTCGCTCGCTGCGGCACTAATTTTCCACTTATCAGTTTCAGTTACTGAAGAATCCAGCACGACTTACGAGAAAACAATATTGGGCAACCAAACTTGATACTGTTAAATGATTGGCTTTTAGCGTGTCACTCGCTACGTTGCTAGGTTACCCGAGAGCGAGTGCCTTTGTTAATGCAACCAAAATTGCTTCGCAAACTCAGGTTTCCTTCCGACGAAGAAAAGGAAATTATCAAACGTTTTATCAAACACATTTTTATTGATATTGGGTATGTGTCTATCGCAAAACATCATTATCGATTTATCACCCAGCCCTACGCACAAGGTATAATGGCACACCTCATTCTATAATTTGTTTTTGCTATTTGACACATGCAAAAAATCATTAATATATTAATATGCCGCACACAGGACATTGAATAAATTATACTAAATGCTAGCTAACTTACTGTACGTTGCTGAGTTAAATAAGAGTAATTTTCCTCACAAGCTGCAGCAATATATATATGTGCAACATCATGACTCAATGAAGTTCTGTCTTAATTCACACTGAGTGAGACAGAAGGAACACATTTTTTAGTAACAGCTGGGAGTATCTGTGGTGAAACACATAACCTCGGTAACAGCAGGGAGAATGTGTCCCATGTTACCTTAAAAGGACATGGGCAACAACTTCCATTTTCAACTGTTTACTCTTTCAAACACAATATACTGGGTATCCAATGCAAATCTAGCAAGTAAATATGACTATTCTAGTGTAGAATCTGCAACCCTTCAGTTCTTGATCCAACACTCCAAACTGTTTGGCTTGCTGGAGTACATTATTTACAGACAATACAGCCTGACCTACAAGTGTCAACACAATAGTGTTTTCGTGTTAACATGAACATCCATTCAGACTATTTATCCATGTACTATCCTTTGCCGAAAGTCCGCTTTTAGTTCTGTGAAACCGGTTAACCTTGTTATCCAGGGGGAGAGCTCTGTTCAGGACAGTGCTATGTTAGGCAGCAAACCTTTCACATGAAATATCTTCAGTAAGACCATATTTAATGTAGAATGGTCTAAGGATATGTGTCCTTGCTATAAAACAGTCAACATGTTCTATCTAATTTCTTAACAAGTCTTACTTGTTCATATGTTGATACTGCAATGTCATGTGTGCCTTTCAAACTCAAATATCTCTAACATATGTCATAGATTTAAATTAACTTAATAGTGTTATTTTAAGAGAATTCTATATGTATGTATGGTTCTATCTGTCCTCCTGCCTTCCCAGGCAGTTGATTAATTATTTGTGTTGAGTGGTTAATATTTGATAAACGTTGTTTAGAATCATGTTACTTGGATCTCTCTGAAGGTAAATGAACATCCATGAGACACGAATCAAAACTGAATTTCAGATTTGTGTCAGGAGGTGCCTTTTATAAGGTTGTTTGACATTATATTATAAAAGATTATAAAATAAGTATGCCATTTGCTAATCCAAAGCCAGTGTATGGTATTGCAGTCTTTAAAGTTGCATAAACATATTTTGTCAATTCGAAGATACAAGAAGGTGTGATAAAAGTTTGCATTTCAGTTAAATAAATAAATATCAGATACATTAACCAGGTATATTCCACTTCCTGAACATTTGTTATGTCACAGTGCATGATGAAATATAATGTTTTTACAGACAAAATGCTGTTCATTCTAAATAACTGATGGGTCTTTCAGCAGGCAGGATGTTTCTATCAAACACACCAGAAAGGTTTCTGTTTCCATCCTGTGTTAGTGTTACTGCATGTTGCTTAGCAACATTACCCCTCCCTCTTTTTCTCCATCTGCTCTCATTGGCCAAAGTGGATAGTGCAGCTTGAAGTGTTAGGCTTTGGCTTTTCAAGGTCTGTGTGCACGTATAGGAGCCCACTGACCGAATTGAGTAAACAAGAATGTGAATAGGCAATTTATGGTTTGCTGACTGATTTGCAGTCAACCGTGCTGGCACTGAAAACAGTGATGGGGAGAAAAGGCTAAACAAAAAAGTTTTTGGAAGTTGTTTGGAAAAAAGCATCAACTCAAGCTGTAATCCCCATTTGCATTGTAGAAAATCCCATGAAATTGTAAAAGCTATTTATTGTACAAGACTGTTGTGATAAAGTGTTTGCCTATACTTTTCCAAGTGAAAGAGGCACCCATCATCCATTAAGCTACCAGGTAGGCGATGAGTGCCTTTTATTATTTGACATACATGTAGATGTAGGAGGCTAGACTGACCTGTAGTGTCACCCTACATTTGCATCAGTGCGGCCAGGAGTTTAAGTCCTGAGATATAGACAGTGCCCAGGGGGACATGACATGGGGCATTGTTAATTGTCTCAGAAATGTCCAGGGGGTGTGTCCCGCCAGGACTGGCTCATATGTGTGCTAGGGACTAGTTCTAGGTCATGTAACTGCTGATTGTTGTTGGCTAGTTACTGTGTTCTAGTTTATCGACCAATATTTAGCACAATGGCTTGGTGAGATGTTCTTTGGAGAACACAGTTCTTGATCTCAGATTCTCCTGAGCCTCCCAGGGGAATCTGCAATGAGAAGAAGCTATAAGAACTAATTGAAATTAATTCAGAAATTTAGGAGGGGAGACAAACAGGTTAAATGAATAATATTTTATTTTTTTTAGAATTTCATTGATATTTTAATTTCAACCTACAGTACCATGTGAAAACACTTGAAATTACTGAATGATCACCTTGCTTTTTTATAGCTCTGTGTAACTACTGTACCTTAATCAAGGATCATGAGGTAGTCCAGTCCTACACTCAGGGAGTTATAATTGGTAACACACTTAGCAGTTACACTTCCACGTATGAGTGAAAACATCCCCCTGAAATATGCTGTTGCTTTCAACATTCTGAAGAAATTACATGAGTCTAGCACTCATACAGTATCTCACAAAAGTGAGTCCACCCCTCACATTTTTGTAAATATATGATTATAAATTTTCATGTGACAACACCTGAAGAATTGACACTTTACTACTATGAAAAGTAGTGAGTTCACACACAGCCATTAAGGTCTAAACTTCTGCCAACAAAAGTGAGTACACCCAAAATGTCAATATTTTGTGTGGCCACCATTATTTTTTTGCACTGCCTTAACCCTCTTGGGCATGGAGTTCACCAGAGCCTCACAGGTTGCCACTGGAGTCCTACTTCTCCATTATGACATCACGGAGCTGGTGGATGTTAGAGACCTTGCGCTCACCCGCCTTCCGTTTGAGGATGCCCCACAAATGCTCAATAGGGATTAGGTCTGGAGACATGCTTGGCCATTCCATCACCTTTACCATCACCTTTTCAGCTTTGTTAGCAAGGCAGTGGTCGTCTTGGAGGTGTGATTGGGGTTGTTATTATGTTGGAATACTGGCCTGTGGTCCAGTCTCCGAAGGGAGGGATAATGCTCTGCTTCAGTATGTCACAGTACATGTTGGCATTCATGGTTCCCTCAATGAACTGTAGCTCCCCAGTGCAGGCAGCACTCATGCAGGACCAGACCATGACACTCCCACCACCATGCTTGACTCTAGACAAGACACACTTGTCTTTGTACCACTCACCTGGTTTCCTCCACACTCGCTTGACACCATCCAGTTCCAGTAATCCATTTTCTTTGTCAGCTTGTCTTCAGCAAACTGTTTGCAGGCTTTCTTGTGCATCGTCTTTAGAAGATGATCCTTCTGGGATGGAAGCCATGCAGACCAATTTGATGCCGTGTGCAGCGTATGGTCTGAGCACTGACAAGCTGATCCCAAACCCCTTCAACCTCTGCATCAATGCTGGTAGTAATTTCATAAAGACAACCTCTGGATATGATGCTGAGCATGTGCACTCGACTTCTTTGGTCGCCGATGTTCTGAGTGGAACCTGTCCTGTTAAACCACTGTATGTTCTTGGCCACTGTGCTGCAGCTCAGTTTCAGGGTCTTGGCAATCTTCTTATCTCCTAGGCCATATTCGTATATCCTAGTTCTTTGCCATGAGGTGCCATGTTGAACTTCCAGTGGCCAGTATGAGGGAGTGTAAGAGCAATAACACAAAATTTAACACACCTGCTCCCCATTCACACCTGAGACCTTGTAACATTAATGAGTCACATGACACCGAAAATGGCTAATTGGGCCCAATTTGGACATTTTCACATGCTGCCAGCATTTTAGACCTTAATGGCTTAGTGTTTAGTTATTTTGTGGGAAAAGCAAATTTACACTGTTATAAAAGCTGTACACTTCAGTCTTGTCACATTAAAGGTTATAATAAAATATTTAGAAAAACGTGAGGGGTTTACTCTTGTGAGATACTGTATGTTCCCATAAAATGACATGGTGCCCCATTGGAATCCAGTTACACATTTTAAATCTATTTCGGTGAACTTTCTTTCTGGCTGTGACAAGGTGGTTTAAGTCTTCCATTTACCGAATCACCAAATTAGATATCGATTGTACATGTTTGAGATTCACCATTTCTTTTTTTCACATAATTCACATTTATTTCTACTTTCTGGAAGTTGCTTTAAAATGTGTCTAATTGTTTATCCTCTCAGTTTATTCTCTACCAAGCCATGTTGGAGGACAGCCCTATGAAACAACTTTGTTGTCCTTTGTAAACTTTCAGCTTAGTGACATTCTTGTTACGCTGGCTCTAAAAACCAAGCTGTCAGGTCGTGCCCTGGGTGGCTCTAAAAATATCAATATGAGACATTTTGTCCATCTGGTTAGCTAATGTCTTCCTAAGCATGTTCCCACATACCAAGAGTCCTCTGTTCTCAGAAGCATCATTATGCCTCCCTCAGGACACTTTCAAGAGTTGCTAACTAAGCCGCAGTTGCTGCTAAAACTACCTTCCAACAGCTAAAGCAGTGACATTTCAGCAGCCAGTACAAGTCACTTGTTAGTTGAGCGACACATCCCCCAACATCTTCAAAATACTGGAAAACCATACATTTTGTTCTGATATTCACTTCTACTTTGGTGTTTACATACTGGTTGTGGTTATTTTCTTGCTTTATTAAACTTTTCTTCATTTGTTCATTGTTTCGCTTGATATTTTTCAGGCTTGCTATGCTTTAATGGACAGGAAATTTTTGAAAGGTATGTTTTGCTGAAGGAACTACATATCCAGTATGTCCTTCCACAATGCAGCAGAACATGTTTATCATAGTCTGCTGTTTAGACCACCAACATATCCTCCACTTTTCCCTGATGATAAATAACAAAGGCTTATCAAGACACACCAATCACATAGGTATGCGTCCAACCATTACTCATTACTATTCATAACACAAGAAACTCAGAAACCTTGGAATATGTAGAACTTGCATACATTTCCTTTTATGTTGCGACTGTTTAAAACTCCTAGCCCCTGAACATCCAATGGGTGATGTGTGGAATTTGTAAAAGCCTCGGCTTGCCGCCAGTGTGAAATCTGTTTATGGAAGAGAAGGGGGTCTTCAATTAGAGGGCTAAGCCGCTGCATAGAGGGGCCCTTCCACGCCATGTTTGGAGCTGTTTGGTGAGATCCACGTGGAGCACTGGACAGCTTCTCTCCTCCACATTTGTTGATAGGGCCGGTCAAACTACATTATGTAACAGCTATTAGCCTTTCTGTAGGATGCCAGGCTGTGAGATATCTTCTGTATATGAACACTGCTCACTTTTGAGGAAGTCTCGGAAATAGTGTGAAGACGTTTGGCTGTGTGGGGTTCGGTATAGAAGTCAACTGGGGATTGTTCTCTAATTGTAGATTGTTTTTACAAAGTAAAATCTGAGTGTCATTCTGTCATTCAGAGTTTACATTGGGTCATTTTACTATGGTGAGGGAGCGGGAATGGAACCTGGGACTACAGTGGGGAAGACACACCCTATTAGACAATCTAATAGGGGTAAACAACTTGTTGGAATTGTGATGTGGTTGATAAAGCAAAACGAATATCACTCACTACAATGCAGATGGCATTCCCTGTAATACCTGTAACACATTCCTCCAATTGTATGTGTTGTACATATTTCACAGTAGACCATTAGAGAGCACTTATGAGTCAAGCCTCGGGGTTGCTAATTTCAGACATCCTGTAATATCCAGTCTATGCTGCATGAATTAGGTTGGGAGTGGCTAATGTTTTTGATACGATCTGCTGCCGTTGCTGAGTGGGTGCTACATTCCCAGGTGGCATGTGATGAGTGGTCCATCTGGGTACGCCTTGTGCTGACAGCAACCAGGCCTCTAGACTCATTTGTTTGTCTGGTTCAATGTCAGAACTAGGCCCCTAACGCACATGGTGCATAGACCAGCCCTGTATCCCTTCATCCACTCAGAGGTCAGGAGACCAAGATGGGAGAGATCTTAAAGAGGGTCTGAACTGTCTGGTCTTGTGGCCATGTTGTGACTGCCTGAGAAAGACAGTTTTTAATTCTTTTTCTTTTCTCCAAATAATACTGAAGGTAAGGCGTAATCTTTAATATGATGCATTTGAGGATTTTTGTGTGTTTAGGGAATATCTTTTTCAAGAGGATTTGAAAGAAAGCATGTTCAAATGTAAAAGTAGATCTAGTGATCGGTAATACAGTTCCTTCTGTATTGCAAGTTTGTATAATGTAAAGGGACCATATAAAAAACACAGTCGAAAATCCAAGCCTCAGGATTGTGGTGAATGGTATGTTATGTTTTTTTATCAATCTTTGCTTTTGAACCTTTGCTGATAAGCATATACAATGAATAGTAGTTTGTCTGTTAAGGCGAATGCACATAGTAAGTTTTCCGGGTGACATTTTTCATATCAGTTCAATATGGTTGGTATGTAAATGTTTCTATGTACATTTGTAACAGGATTGGGCACATCATTAGGTACACCTCGCTATTACTGGGTTGGACTCTTTTGCCTTCAGAACTGCCTTCATTTTTTGACATAGATTCAACAAGGTGCTGGAAACATTCCTCAGAGATTTTGGTCCATATTGACATTGCATCACGCGGTTGCTGCAGATATATCAATGCTGCAGATATATCGAAATATATTGACACGTTATTGGTTGATAAGAAATTTTGGTTAACGAGCAGTTGAACAGGAGTACCTAATGAAGTGGCCAGTGAGTGTATATCAGAATGCTTGGTCATAGGTGCATTATCCCAGTCTTCATCCCTGCACACCCTTTTTTGAAAACGAAAACAATCACAGCAATAGTTATTTGATGAGGAATTCATTCACATCTTTTTAAAATCTATTGTAGGTTTTTGTTTCACCACTGAGCACTATTTCTGAAGTTTGGCAATTATGAACGCTAGCATGAATTTATTAGCATTAGCTAGCTGGCTAATTTCAATTTAGCTAAATAATTAAAGCTAAGCCAGAAATTCAAATCTGTCTTATTAAATCAAAGGGAATATGTATGCTGCTACAGTGCAGCAAACAAAGTTGCCATGTCTTGTTCATCAGTGCTCAGTATATCCAAAAGGAAACTTGCATTATTTTCAATGTCATCTAAGCTAGCTAATGTAGCTGAGAAAAACAGTCAAAATATTTATGAAAGTAAAGTGTATAGGGGCCCTGCTAGCTAATGCTGCTACCGCCTGATTCATTTTTTGTCATATTCTGACTGTGCAAAACTCATCAAAACAAGTTTTGCAGAGGAAATGTGCTGTACTACAGACTGATTTCTGATAACAATCACGATCAGAAGGTTAATATGGTATGCAACATTGCTTTTAAGCATTCTACTAATAGCATATAATAGCCAAATACGTTTATGCACAGACTTTTATTTATATATATATATATATATATATATATATATATATATATATATATATAAATATATATATATATATAAATACTGTATATAGTAGCGTTCTGTGGTCACTGCTTACTGTTTACATTTATAGACTTTTATATGTTATGCTTGATTCTCTTGTCCACTTATCATATGGTTATTCATAGAGATGGTGTATACTGTATTTTCTTTTTGCACAGCTTTATGTTTTTATTTTTTTACTGCTTTTTTGGAGATGGAACCGTGGCACAAAATGTCACTGTACATGCAACCAACCGGCGGACCTCTGTACATGTGCAAATAAAACTGAATTGCGAGCCTGACACTTGGCTGCATGTAGATTTTCTAGCTAGAAAAAACTCTACTGTCATTGCTATTTTTTTATCTTTCATGATGCTAGCATGCCCAATGACTCTTTAGAGCAGTCGTTCCCAAACCTTTTAGCCCGCGCCCCCCTTTACATTGTAATCACTAGAACCGTGTGTGTCTTGTATGTGTGTGTGTTGTATGTGTGTGTGTTGTATGTGTGTGTGTTGGGGAAAAGAGGGAGCAGATATTTCTGGAATTTAGTCTACCAATGTAAGTGCTTAAATAAATGTTTTAATATAACACATATTGTTACGGTACATGTATGAAGAATCTTCAGAGTAAGACTTGATATGATACAAGTATTTTTTTCTTATCTGTGATTGGAAAAATATAGTAACAATTTATTGGCATAGTCAATCTGTAGATGATTTACAGAATATACAGACAATGTCATGGCTTAGGCAGGGGCAAAGGGTGATCAGTGCCCTGACGAATTGATTTGTTTTATGTGCCACTTATCCAGGCCAATTATTCTCCATTCTCCAATCACCTGTCTCCATTCTGTCTCACTCTTCACACCTGTCACTCATTCCAAAATCAGCACTTGCATTTAGTCCCTGTGTTTGTGCTGTTCTGTTTGGATCTTTTTTGATGGGTAAGCTGTGTTGTGCTGTGTGTTTCTTTCATGTTGTAGTCAGAGCTAGTCCATTTGAGTTTATATACATTCATAATTCACAGAGCGCCTTCCTGCACACCTTTCTTTTACAGTTTATATCTGTGTTTTTTGTTATTCCTGTTTTATATTTTGTTCATTAAATCCTTGCTCCATGGACTCCCCTTTCTGCTTCCTGCTTACTCCCACACATTACAGAAAGACCTACCCTAACAAGGAGGCACCTATGTCCATGGGAGCAACTTTCCCAAAAGGAAGGACCCTGGTGGATGACAGCTCTGGTAAGTGGGGAGACCAACGAGGAGGAATATGCCCACCTCCAGGAGTATTTTAGCTACTCCCCACACATGATAGGAGGAGAGGAGACAAACTCTACACTTCACCGGAGCGGATTTTGAGAGGGGGCTACATTGATCTGAGTGAGGTTGGAACAGAGGAATACACCCAGGGGGATGTCTGACTATTCGGAGGAGGAGAAGCCTCAGACTGGGAGGACGGCAGCGACAAGGACAGGCTTGGGGGGGTTCCATTTCCGGACCTGCCTGATCTACAGGTCTCCTTTTCCCCTACTCCCGAGGAGTGGAGGAGTGTGGTGGAGAGCACGATGTGAGGGAACACAGTCTCTCCAAAGGATTATTTTTTTGGGGGTGTACTGGGGGTGAGAGCTACACTGCTACCCAGGTGCAAACCCAGCCCACCCTGGCTACCAGTCCTTCAGCCCGGTGGCCGGCATGGAGTCTTGGATCCCCAAAACACCAGTGTGTCCTACAACACCAGGAGTCTTCAGCCTGGGTCCCCACAGCACTTGTGACTCGGCCAAAGCCAGGTTTTGCTGCTCCAAACTCTTCACCAGTACCAGCTGCTACATCCTGCTCACCTGTGCAGCCTGCTTCACCCTCCTTACCGGTGCCAGCCGCTCTGCCCCCTTTCTTAGTGCCGGAGGCTCTGCCCCCTCCCCTGTGCCCCCTGCCTCCCCCTCAGATGGTTGTCACGGCTGGGGCAGCTCCTTTGGAAGGAGGGTACTGTCATGCCTTAGGCCGGGGCAGAGGGTGATCAGTGCCATGATGAATTTATTTTATTTTATGTCCCGCTTATCCAAGACAATTTTCATGACATCATCATTCTCCAATTACCTGTCTCCATTCTGTCTCAGCATTCACACCTGTCACTCATTCCACAATCAGTACTTGCATTTACTCCCTGTGTTTGTGCTGTTCTGTGTTGGTCTTTGTGTAAACTGTGTTGTGCTGTGTGACATTGATCAAATGAAAATGGAATTATCCCGAACGGCCAGTTCATTCTGGGCTGTCATATTTTAATTTGACGGCCGGTCGGCCAGTTTACAGTCCCAGACATATTAAAACAGGGTGACAGTAGGCTGAAATGGACAGGTTTTCACATCTGCAGGAGCACAAAACTGCGCTCTGGCCCGGCCGTCAAATCTCGAGAGAGTTCCTCTATATTCAGAGGAGCTACGGAGAAACCCAGAATGAGTAACAGACACTCACCACCATCCCCCCACCTTCCCATGCCGGCCGCTACATTCCAAAGTCCCGGGCCAAATATTTGTCCCAGTACATCCCTGGTGATGGCAACTGTACTATCTTCCAAGACTTCTTCTGCAACCAAGCCTTGGTGGAATTTGAGGTATGCTTGGGATCATTGTCCTGTTTGAAGGTCCAATGACACCCAAGCTTCAGCTTCCTCACAGACGGCATTAGGTTTTCTCCATACTTCATACTTCGATGAATCCATCTTGCCTTCCAGTAGGGCTGGGTGATATGGAACAAAATGTATCAATATATTTTTTAGCTTCTAACAACTCCAGAGCCAGCCCACCTACAGTATAGGCAAGAACCGTTCGCCTGGCAACACTTTATTACCTAAACAAACTCAGATGTATATTATAAAATAATAGCGCTCGTAATTCATTACAATACTTGTTAATTCATTGTAGGTTTGGGCAATAAAATGATAACGATATGTCTTGCAATAGACACGTAATCAATATCAATAAAAAATGCTTTCGATTAAACGTTTGATAATTTCCTTTGCTACGTCGGAAGAAATCAGTGGTTGCGAAGCAATTTTGGTTGCATAAACAAAGGCACTCACTCTATGGTAACCTAGCAACGTAGCGAGTGACACGCTAACAGCCTATCATTTAACAGTATCAAGTTTGGTTGCGCAATATTATTGTCTCGTGAGTCGTATTGGATTCTTCAGTAAGTGAAACTGATAACTCCATGGTTGTGTTGACATTTCTGCCTTTATAACTGAGGGGATTATAATCAGTGGAAGGTTAAATTTAAAATAAAAATGTTTAAATAGAATTTTTTTTTCCTGCTCCTTATTCTAAATAGGTCATAAAACAGATCAATAATTATCGATTATAATTATCAGTAATTATCGATTAGGGCTGCGCGATATGGTTTTCAGCCATATCGCCCAGCCCTAATTCATTGCATAGATAGGTAGTGGGTCCAACAATGTATTTGTTACTGTTAATAAAACTTTTTTTTAACATGTTAAATGGCTATCACACACTTGTTTCTTTAGACATAATACAATTGCATTTGGTTAAAATTCACTAGCTGTATAATGAATTAACAATGATTATTGCAATGTATTAAAACAAAAGCTATTATTATATTGAAAAGTCAAATCCGAGTTTGCGTTGCCAGCATGATATAGTGTTGCCAGGCGAACGGTTCTTGCCTATAGGTGTGCCGGCTCTGGAGTCGTTAAAGCTACAAAATATATTGAGATATTCATTTTGGGCCATATTGCCCAGCCCTACCTTCCTGATGCTGCAGGTTTGCAAAGATTGTGGGCAGAGTGTCCTTTTCAGGCTTATATGTGATTTCCAGAAAATTGGAGCTGACTTTAATTGTGCTTTTGGGTCAGTAGTGGTGTACATCTTGGAGTTCTGGCATGGGTACCTTTTTAATGTGCTTACTGATACCTCAGTGCCTGTTGCCACCAAGTCTTGCTACAGGTCTTTTGTAGTCACTCAAGGGTTTTTCACAACCTGCTGTCTCAGATATCTGGTTGCAGCCATTGATAGCTTCCTTTTTCTGCCCCGTCTATGTAGTGTAACCACCTTTTCCTTAATCTTCCGAACTATGTTTCCAACAGTGTCTCTGGGAAAATTCAGTGCCTGTTTTGTATATTTGTGCTGTTGTGAAGGATTCTATTCAGGGGTCTGAATAATTTTGAGACTGGTGAAGTCATAATGATTTGCATTATGAGTTGGATTTGGGGAAACCATTTGAAGCATTTGTTATGTTGAGCTATTTCAATTGCTTTTGTTTGATTTGTTAATTGCAAAGAGCTAAATTTCTGAATTTTTACATAAACCTGAGTAGCAAAGGGGGTTAAATATTTTTTATTGCAGCTGTATCATCCTTATCTAAGATGCTTTTTAAATTTTAGTAGGTTTGGAGTGGTTTTGAATTTTTTGTAACAAACAATTTTATTTTGCATTGCAGTCAATGGCAAGTAATGACCCAGCAAAATTTGTAAAAAAACAACTCAAAATTTGTAAATGGCAAAAACAGTTAAGACAAAGTAAAAAAATGTAAACTTATTTACTTGTTTAACATGCTCTAAATGAGTTGTATTTATTCAGAGTCCTTATGTATGCATTTGACAACATTACACAATTTTCTACTGCTATTTTTTAAATATTAAAAACTTTCAATGGATGGGATGACAAAACACATGCTGAGATCGACTTGGCAGCACGATACCCTAGTGGTTTTGGCATCTGTCGGTTACGTGAAAGCTCTGTCGTTCTGTCTTTGAGAATACAATTATTAATTGCAACCTAATTACAGTTAACCAACACTGCAACCCAATTAATGCCTCAAGTTAATTGTTTTTAAAAGCTTTTCAGTGCAGTCTGTACTATAAATCCACAAACATGACACAGTCCAGCCCTATAATATTGCACATTGCATTTATTTTAGATTTTAAAAGAAGCATGTTATCTTGGAACGTTCAACATTTTTGTTGTTTCGTTTCATTCACCTTAAATTAGGCATTTGAAATAGTTTTTTTACACAAACATATTGTTCATGTGCCACAGTAGAGTGCACAGGAAATTTACAAAAACATATTTACAATGTGTTTGTAATTTCAACAGTATGATACTGTCATTACTAAATACAGTAAAATACTGCTCATTGCATTCATTGTTAGCAATTTTCGTAAATGTTTCAGTAGCTAACTTAGTGTGACTTCAAACATTATCATATGAAATCACTACTATTTCCCAGAATTCTTTTGTTGCAAGTGATTTAGCTTTGTTGCAATTTTTTTTGAAATCTTTGGACTAATTCACTATTTAATGTGACATTATAAAATGTATTTAATGCTTTTTATTTTTCGGAAATTATCCAAACTGGAAGCAGTTGGATGTATTACAGCAATAATTAGGATGTTTGTTCCAATTGACATAACTAACCTGGTACTGTAAATTCAATAACAGTTGGATTTATTGTACTGTTAATTAAATTACTGTACATTAACTGTACTGTAAAATGAATTCCAGTTGCTACTGATCAAAGGCTGCTGATACATTACTATAATTTTTACAATAAAGGGTTTACACTGTAGTTATGCTTTAAAATTGTGTTTATTATGAAATTGTGTCTCTGTGAGTCATTCTGAATATCTAATGTTATTAAATAATAGTTAAATTTATTTAAAATGTTTTCATTCTTTATTTTTTCCTATTAATAAATACTGTCCATATTTATTTTACATGATGTTTGTTTTCCAAAACAGTGAAAATGTTAGCATTGGATTTCATAAAACCAGTACACCAGGGTTATCACTCCTACTCTTACAAAAAAAGCCATAGATTCTTTAGTAACCACAGAGTTAGGATACTTATCTAAAATCATACAGACGACACCCTGCACATTGGAATTAGACTTTTAAACCAGATGGTATAGAGTCCCCAAACGTCCCTCCACTTCCAACTCTGTCTGGTCTCATCCAGGGACTGACCCGACCCTGCCTAGCTGCAGAGGAAAATCAGCATTGGCTTTCAGGTTGCTGCAGTTAAACATCCACCAAATAGACTGCTTTCCAAAGAAATGTTGAGACAATCATTTGTTAATGTATCTGTGTGAGTGCGAGTGTGCATGTACGTTTGTGTGTTAATGTCACTAGTGTAGTCGTATGCAAAGGTTTAGGCACCCCTGACAATTTCCATGATTTTTTATTATAAATAATTGGGTGTTTGGATCAGCAATTTCATTTTGATCTATCAAATAACTCAAGGACACAGTAATATTTCAATAGTCAAATTAGGTTTATTGGATGAACAGAAAATGCATCAAAACGAAAATAGAGAAGTACATAAATTTGGGTACCCCAATAGAAATATCACATCAATATTTAGTTGACTCTCCTTTAGCAGAAATATCAATAATGAGTGTCTGGATTCTGGATGAAGGTATTTTGGACCATTCCTTCTTGCAAAACATCTCCAGTTCAGTTAGGTTTGATGGTTGCCGAGCATGGACAGCCCACTTCAAATCACCCCACAGGTTTTAAATGATATCTAGGTCTGGGCACTGGGATGGCCATTCCAGAACATTGTACTTGTACCTCTGCCTAAATGCCAGAGTAAATTTTGAGCAATGTTCTGGGTCGTTGTCTTGTTGAAATATCCAGCCCCGGCGTAACTTCAACTTTGTGACTGATTCCTCTACATTATTATCAAGTTGATGGATCCTCCACCAAATTTTAATGTGGTTAGCAAGTGTTTGTCTCGGAACGCTGTGTTATTTTGCCGCCATGCATAACACCTTTTGTTATGACCAATGAACTCCATCTTTGTCTCATCAGTGCACAGCACCTTCTTCCAAACTGAAGCTGGCTTGTCCAAATGTGCATTTGCATACCTCAAGCGATTCTGTTTGTGTCGTGGGTGCAGAAAAGGATTCTTCCGCATCACTCTCCCGTATAATAGCTTCTCCTTGTGCAAAGTGTGCTGAATTGTTGAAAGATGCACAGTGACCGCATTTGCAGCAAGATGGAGGTGGTCTGTGGGCTGTTTTTGACCATTTTGACCATTCTCACCATCCTTCGCCTCTGCTTCCAAAATATTACTTGGCCTGCCACTTTTGGCCTTAACAAGATCTGTGCCTGTGGTCTTCCATTTCCATGAGCTCAACAAAACAATTTTGTGTTCCAATTAATCAGTGCTAGGTAGTTACAGGTATTCAAATCAACAAAATGACAAGGGGGCCCATATTTGTGCACCTGTCTAACTTTGTTTTGATGCATATTGCCCATTTTCTGTTAATCCAATGAACCTCGTGAAATTGCTGATTCAAACACCCAAATACTTATAAATCAAAGTCATGGAAATTGTCAGGGGTGCCTAAACTTTTGCATATGACTGTAAAGGGCAGTATGGTCTATGATGAACTCCGATTGTCCGTATTGTCAATGTGAATTCTAGTATGTTGGCTTGACTACTATCTCAGTCTGCTGTTTATCTTGGCATAAACACTGCTGCCTATCCTTGTACTGATGACCTCTCTCTATTCGTTTTCTCTAGTTGGATTACTGCCGTTCGGTTCATTGGCATCCCTCTTCCTAATAAGGGCAGAAGCCCTGTCTTCAATGATGTGTTTACCCGGCGTACTGTATACATTTAACTCTCAGATCTTCTCTGTTGTTTGAACGATTGGCCCCAAATTTACTGTACCTTTGAATTGATTCACTTCTGGTATGATAATAATCCCATCAGAGAGAAAAACAGGGCAGCACAAACCATAAGACTGCTGTCTTTCAGACAGTTATTGTGTGACAGGACTGGTCCTAAAATACATGTATCACAAGTAGTTTTCCAAAATTGTTGATTACTGACCTCTTGTGGACAACTGGGATCAAGAAATCAAAATGCCTCTTTGGTCCACAAAGAGTACAAATATGGCTCTACTTACCACCAGCTTTTAACTCCTTTGCTTGTGTGAAAACCTAGTGTATCATAATCTGTTTAGTCATGTGTGTTTACATTTTAGTGGTAGTCCGTTTTGGTCCCAAAAGTCCTTACAAACATAGTAAAAGAAGTGAGCTCACGTGTGTGTATGTGTTCTGTTATGTGTGTTCATGTGTGTGCTCTCAAAATGTGAACAAGCTAGAGAGTGAGCTAGGAAAGAGAGCAAATCGACCTGTGTTTGTGTAGTAAGTCCATCCTTCAGTAACTCCATCCCATCCTGCGGTGTACCTTCTAAATGGCATGGTTCTAGTGTCTCCTAAATCACTCCTTTTGGCCCCTGTGCAATGGGGGATTCCCTGGAAGATTTTTACGGGCCCTTTTTATGTGGCCTCAGTGTTGTTCCTTCAAGCTCTACTGGTGCAGCTCGGATTAACATGTCCTGTTCTCCCTCTCCTGTCTTTGCCCCAGTCCTGGAGGACACATTTAACGGTCACATAAGGACTCTGTTGGATGTTCCCTCCCTGTGCATAGAATATCAATGGCAGCACTGTCTTCCATGATTGTACGCATCACTCTGATATGTTTATGGAATAAGACAGCTGACGATTAATGAGGTGAACTCCGTTGTGATAAACACATACCTTCCAAGGCTGCGCACTGTTCGGTCGACTTGTGGGCTTTTCATTTAGGGACTGCATGGTGGCTTTGGGGTCAAGGCATCTGACTACTGTTTAAATGGTCCCTGGTTCTAATCCACCAACAGCCAAGGTGAAACCTTTGTTGTTCTGTCCGTGAGCAAGGCAGTTAACCCTAATTAATCCTTAGCATTTCTCCCAGGTTGTTGCTTCATAAGAATTGTAAATCAACTTGCCTTTTTAAATATCAGTAATATTAAACAAACATATTAATAAAAGTTTTGTCTCATTTTACTTAAAGGGGATATCTGTGGGAGATCTGAGTGGTGTAGTGGGCTAAGTCACTGCATTTCAGGACAGTCTACATTGCGATATGGGTTCTCTGACTTTCCGCGGGCCCCTTGCACGAGGCAGCACAAAATTTGCATAGCGCTGCCTGGGATCTTAGGGTAGATAACTCAGATTATTTATCCTGCCACGTGGCTCTCCAGCGGCTCCTTGAGTTTGATGAACCATGTGCGTGCCCCTCTTCATCCCACAGACCTGTTGCGGAGCTGCCGACAAGGCAGGATTAGAGAGAAGGAATTGGGAAGCGAGGAACATCGGGAAAAATCACCAAAAAAAGGTGGATATCTGTGAGCGTTTCTCAAAGGAATCTACATTAAAACATTCTGCTTTGTTCCACGTTGCTTTTCAAGTCATGTGTTCAACGTGTTTTATGGCATGGTCGCTCACCTGGCAACTTCAGTAAGTTTTCAACAGTTCTGCTGACATTGGCCCTCATTTATGAAATGTGTTTATGACCTAAAACAGGCCGATTCCAACGCAAAGCAAGGCATTTTATCAATTTGAACGCGAGCGTAGGGTGTGATAAAATCTCACGTCTGGTCTGAACATGTGTACGATTTCTCCAGTGTGACTGTGGTGGTTCATGGTAGCCTATAACCACCCGGTTCATTGAATTGTTGTACCAGCAATCATTGATGAATGTGCGTGCATCGCAGCTACCCCATATTGCAAGAAACCATTTCAGAATTACGAATTAATTGTGTATAGCACATTGCTATTAAGTGGTTTATTTCACTTCGAGATGGCCAAGAACATGAGCTTAATTAGGCATACAACAATTTCAATCAAATAATAAAAATATACATATTAGGTTAATCGATTTGTAATGTGATTGGTGAAATGTTTATTCAGTCGCCTATTTAAATAAGCGGTTTGGCAGTCCTGAAGTCGAAGCGATGGCAGATCTGGCCAGCCTGATCTCGCAGAATTCCATGGAATCAACATGGACCAAAATCTGTGTCAGTTTCATGAAATGGCAGAAAATTCTGTGAAATGAACAAGGACCAAAATCCGTGGCAGATACACGGAAGCGCAGAAAAGTCCACGATGGGCACACGGAAGTGATGGCATGTTGATCTCACTTGACCTCAACTTGACTTTGACCTTGCTGCTGTTAACTTGATCTAAACCTTACCCAAACCCTTACCCTAACCTTAACCACTCAAAATTCTGTGACCTTTCAGCGGGAGATTGGAGACAGGTCTGGTATATCACAGCCAACAATTAGTCGAAGTATGCCAGCAGTTTTGGCGGCTATCAAGTCCCTTTCTGCTAGGTATATTCAATTTCCATATGATGATGCTCAGCAAACTGTGATTAAAAGACAATTTTATGAGATTGCTGGGTTTCCAAATGTGATTGGGGTGATTCAGTGTACTCATGCCCGTCTGTAGTCACCATCCATGAATCATTACGCATTTATCAATCGCAAAAACGTTCATTCAATCAACGTTCAAATCATATGTGATACCAGGTTGTTTGTTCTGAATATGGTAGCCCGGTAGCCTGGGGGGACGCACAACTCTTTTATTTTTCAAAACTGCAGCATTAGAACAAGGCTACAGGAGGGCACACTGCATGGCTGGAATCCTCTCCTCTGTGAGTTATTATTATAAAAGTTCTACATAGTTCTTCAGTGAAACGGTTTGATGTGATTCCTCTAGGTGACAAAGGTTATCCCCTAATTGAGTACCTTATACCACTGCTTGCAAATCCCCAAACCGAGCAAGAGCGCAGGTTCAACAGTGTGCACACATACACAAACCACAGTGTAGAGATGTATAGGTTTGCTCAAGGGCAGGTGACTCTGTCTTGGGCAGCCTGATCTCTTAGAAATCTGTGAAACTGCCACGGAATATGAATATCAGAATCTGTGACAGTTCCACGGAATGGCAGAAAATTCTGTGAAATGAACACGGATCAAAATCCATGTCAGTTTCACGGAAAAGTCTGCTCACAGTGAAACCTTCCGGTTAACTCGATGTAAGCCTTTCCCAAACCCCTAACCTTAACCACTCAGAAACCTTGCTGTTAATTCGATGTAAGCCTTTCCCAAACCCCTAACCTAACCTTAACCACTAAGAAACCTTGCTGTTAATTTGATGTAACTTGTATTATGTCGTAATGTATTGTTTGTAACCATGGTGATAGTGAGTAAAAAATGATAAAAAAGCACAATTGCAACACGCCTGCATCGCATTGTTATAGAAAACAGAATATATGCAAAGTGTCCTCATGGATTCGAACTCGCAACCTTTGGTATGTGAGTCGCATGTTGGGGATGGTGGACGGGCGTATAGCCATTGGTGGTGGACGGGCGTATAGCCATTTACACTCTGCTACGTCATGCTGCGAGTCCGTGAAACTGCCACGGATTTAGAAGTTAAGGATCCGTGATTATTCCATGGAATATTTAGCCATTCCGTGAAACTGCCACGGAATTTGAAGTTAAGTATCCGTGGTAGTATCACGGATTTCTGAGAGATCACGTTGGTCTTGGGTCGGGTGTGTACTCTGCCCAGACAGGTCAGAGTACCTGTACAAACAGGCCTGCAACATAATTATGGCATACAGGGTTCTCCACAATATTGCGCTGGAGAACTGGGTGCCAGTGAATATCCGTGGCCACAACAGCCACCATTGGGGGCTATACGAAGGAGACTAATCTAATTCTGCGCTTCTAATATAGCAAGTGATATCTTTGGGTAAGAAAGCTACTTCAAAAAATACAATGTAGAATGTTAAGTGAAAATAATACATTTATTTGAAATGCACTTCAGGTTCTTGTTTATCGCTGTTAATGACTGTAGCAGTAACCTCCAGTCCACACCACATTTTTCCTTGATCCATTGATGCCTAATTTTAGGCTTCCAAATGAAACCAAGCGGTTGGCCTCCACCTGAACCCTGAGCATCTCTGTTTCTATCTCAGAGAAATTCCTTTTCTTTGCTCGATGTCACTTATCCACGTCGTGAATTCTAACGGTTAGGCTTCTAACCTGTGAATATATGTGGGCGTGATATTTAAATTACAATTGATTTCAACCATCTGATTTAACAACACTCGTTCATTCGTACGCTGGAATTGGATTGATACGATCGTTTCGTGAATCACACTTGAGCCCCGTCGTAAGATGATTGCTGCACTCAGATCTACGCTGGTTTCTACGCATGTTTGATAAATGAGGGCCGTTGTCTCCAAGTCTCCAGTCAAACACTGGTGGTTAGCGTGGTGCTACAAATGAGCATCTTTGACCACTGCACCACCTGGAATGTCCTCATTGTTAAGGAATGTAACTAGGGCTGGGCGATAATTCAATATTTATCGTTATCGAGTTTTTGAAAATAATATCGAGAAGAATATCCCATATCGAAATATCGCGATAACAGCTGGTTTTGTTCTGAAACAAAAACATCCAACGAATGAGGAGTATTTCATATTTCTTGTAGTTCAGTTTTACCTGAAACTTCTAAACAGAAATATAACAAGGTCAATCAATATTTTTTTGTTTGTACTGTTCTTATTTATACAGCAGACTATACACTTTGATTTAATCAAGTCACAGCAGGTCCTATATACCGTATATACCCGAATATAAGACGACCCTGAATATAAGACGACCCCCCCATTTTCCAGATTTACTTTTGGGGACATAATCTGGTTTTCAACAGAAAATAATTTTATTTGAAAATTCTAGTGATAATTAATTGAAAAAAACAACAACATTTTAACACCATTCATTAAATGTGCTATAATGTACTACATGTACTGTAATAAATCCAGAAATGACGCCAATGCCTCATCAGATATTAAGAAAACATGTTAAGCTGAAATACTATATTTTCTGAAAACAATGCTAATGTCAGTATTTTTTCTTTTGGAAAAGTACGATCCAACACGGAATCTATGTTTATGTTTTGGCCTGTGTTGTAATCAACTGCCCATTTTGACAGCACGAACGGATTGCCGGGCATACCTGTAAAAACACAAACCCAGCGCGCTACAGCCATGGAAGCAGCAAACAAACGAACGAGATCATAGAGATTCTAGACAACCTAAAAAAACTATGCATGTTTCTAAACGGTTCCATGACCATAGACGTAGTAAAACACCGTTCCCTTGTCATGATTGCGCTGATCTTGTTCGTGACATTAGTTTAGATCCTGGGAGTACCCATTTTTTAACGCTGGCTGTCCGTTTTACATATAGCACATTTAAATATTTAGATTAATGTCACAAAATAAAGTGCACTCTGTCAATGAGTTCAGAAATGAATGATATAACTGTTTCGAACGTGTTGGTTTATTTGACCAACTTTTGAAGCGCTTTTCTCAAGGTGATCTCTTGATCTCTCCATGGTTGCAATTTATTGTTTAATTAATTTATAACACTGTCATTAATTAGCCTATTGTGTTGGCGCCCTCTGCTGTTTCCCCCTGCTTTCTCCGTTTTCCCCGTGATTTTGTCTATATCGCGAATATAAGACGACCGCCAATTTTTCAGCCTATTTTTAGGACAAAAACCTTGTCTTATATTCGGGTATATACGGTATATATATACAGGTCCTTCTCAAGAAATTAGCATATTGTGATAAAGTTCATTATTTTCCATAATGTAATGATAAAAATTTTACTTTCATATATTTTAGATTCATTGCACACCAACTGAAATATTTCAGGTAATTTATTGTTTTAATACTGATGATTTTGGCATGCAGCTCATGAAAACCCAAAATTCCTATCTCAAATAATTTTGAGTGAAATTGTCCCAAATTGTCCCAATTTTTGATCACATAAAATGGGGAATGGAAGTCTGAAAGTGCTGTTATTAGTTAGTAAAACATACTGTATACCGTACTCTATGTGTTGAAACAGACAAAAATGAAATGTGACAATCAGTACTCTTTGCCTCATTGATTTGTATTTTCATATGCTTTGAGTGTACTGACAAAAATAGCAATTTTGTGCTTTATTCACCCAGTAGTTGTGGAGGGCACTGTATATCAACACTTGACCATACAAGGTATCCTGTAGTACAATATTTTGCTAATTGCTACAGTTTTCTTATTATTTGAATTTTCAAATGTGTTAATGTCTGTTTTTCAATGGCCTAGGACCTAAATACATTGCAGATATGCTCATTGAATATAACCCCAACAGACCACTCAGATGATCAGGATTACATCAGCTAGAGATACCAAGGATTCAGACAAAACGCGGAGAATCTGCTTTTAGCTACTATGCCAGCCGCAGCTGGAACCAGCTCCCAGAGGAAATCAGATGTGCTCCAACAGTAGTCACCTTTAAATCCAGACTCAAAACACATCTGTTTAGCTACGCTTTTACTGAATGAACTCTGTGCTAAGTCCTA
>JACXGM010013086.1:0-17923 GCA_016801145.1 Umbra pygmaea
ACATGACAAGACACACACTAACATACACAACATGACAAGACACACACTAACATACACAACATGACAAGACACACACTAACATACACAACATGACAAGACACACACTAACATACACAACATGACAAGACACACACTAACATACACAACATGACAAGACACACACTAACATACACAACATGACAAGACACACACTAACATATACAACATGACAAGACACACAAACATACACTGACAGTCTGAACCACTCCTCTCATAAGCAGAGGCAATCTGACAGGCATCATCACAAAGCCTCCGCTCTTATTCAGAAGTATTTAGACTCCACGGCCACACTGCTATTCCTCCACAGACCCAATCTTCTACGAGCGCTACAACACTGCCCGCTGTCGCTCCGCACCTCAGAACACAACGGAACCATTGTCCTCCATGGGGAACAGGGTGTGCAAACACACACAAAACAAAGGCCAATGTGTGCTACTGCCATGCCACCCACCCAGGGAGGCTGCCAGCAGCCTGTGGACCATGACATCAGCGTATCGGCGTATGGGCGAGGTGAAGTGGGTGTAGAAAGGAACGTTGAGGGCATAGTGGCGGAACAGGGGCTCCTCCTTCAACACCCCCGTACAGAAGTACATGGCCATCTAGAAGGACCGGACAGGGAAAAATTAATGGTGCTCCGACTGCCTCATAAACAACAGTGGGATATATGTGTGTTTTGGTTTAACAGATCGTATTAGGACCAAAATAGTAATACTTTTTTTGTGAATTTTTTCCAGATTTTCCTCCATTTCCAATTCCCTCTCTAATCCTGCATTGTCTAATTCTGCCGAAACTCCTTAGACAGATCTGTGGGATGACGAGGGCCGCGCACATGGTTCATCCAACCACATGTCGCCAAAGTCACAAGTTCTTTTCGCACTGCTCACCCAACAGGGAAGCATTTAGTCAGATCATGCACTGGATGATTACGTTCACAGACTATTGTTTTGCGATTGAATTTACAGGCAACCGATCTGAACACAAGGAGTCCCTGGAGAGTGACGTGGTAGGATAATCTGTTTTATCTAATCCAAATCCCCATCAGCGCTATGCCAATTTTGCGCTGCCTCGTGCAGGACACCCGGGAAGTCATAGAACCACTACTTAGGCTCGAACCCAGAAACCATAGTGGCGTAGACTGTCCTGCAATACAGCGCCATGCGAACCCCCCCAAGGATAGTAATACTCAACAAAAATGCCCATATTAGGACCTTTTGCTTGTCCCCATTAGGAAAAAGTAAATTTCTGGCTCAGGGTTTATGTTTAGGGCCAAAGTTTACAATATAGGGTACTTTCCGGTTCAGCCATTATAGGTTAGGTTTAGGGTTAAGTTTATGCATTAGAGGAAAGTTAAATTCAGGCATAAATGTTAGATTCATTAGGTTAAGGTTAGGTTCGGACATGGTTTGGGATAAGGTTAGGTAACATAGATTTGGTGTTTCCTGGTCCCAATGAGGTTAGCTGCATCTGAATTTGTGTGTATATGTATGTGAGAGAGAGTGGGAAAGAGAGAAACGAACCTGCATGGGTCTGGAGCACATGTTTGTGAGCACCTCTTTCCTGGCAATGGTGTATTCGTCATCACCAAGAGTTTCATTCAGACTTTTCTATAGCGGGAGACAGAAGTAAAAACATGAAAATAAATTAATAACAGTTTAAATCAGATTGATGTGGCCGCTGAAGCACATATACTTCTGCAGTATGGGTTTGAATCGAGCGAACATCTTTCTGCTAAAATGTCCCAATGTTTTTGGCCAACTCTTATCTATATGGCCCAGCGCCTCTTATGACCAGTGGCTTGTGGACGTGTTTCAGAGTGCATTCTTGAAGTTGACGGTACGCACATGGAGCGTGCCAGCGGATGTGAAGTCGATGTTGAGGCCCATTTGGTCGCAGAACTCCTGCAGGTCGTCCAACATCTTGGTCTGGGGTGGGGGGTGGCGGCGCAGCAGGGCCTTCTCAGGGAACGAACGGTAGATCTGGTGGGCCGTCGCCATGTTGGCCAGCAACATGAACTCCTCCACCAGCCTGGAAGAAGCATAAGGAGTAAAAGGGCTCCGTTAGATCAGTGTTTCTCAAATGGGGGTAAGTGTATTACTTGAAATTTTTGCAAAAATGCTCATTTAAAAATACATCATGCATAATTCCTAAAATAATTCTACTATAATAATGAATGAATTAAGTGATGGATTCTAAACATTTTAAATAGTATTTAAATATTTTTGTTTACAAAAAGGTTGTTGAATCTATCGCTGCCGGCGCTGTATTGTACTTTTTTCTACCAAAAATGTTTTGTGCTGGTCAGGGGGTACTTGGCTTAAAAAGGCAATTCAAAGGGGGGAAATATTGAGAAAAAAAAGTTTGAGAAACACTGCGTTAGATGACACATTTACAATCAAACGTGTGAAAAATAAGTGTTTCGTCTAGAATTTAGTTATTGCATTTTGTCGGGGCAGGATCAGGCACAAGTGGTTTTGATAACATAGGGCACAAGTTAGCATGCACTATACTGCCTGTTTTAATTTAAAGTTGTCCACTTATTCAAAACAACACTGTAGTTAACATCTACATGCCAAATCTAAATGCATTTCTCCATGAACAACAGAAGTGGAGGACAACGTGCTTACTGACGCCGTTTTTAAAAGCAATTGTTCTGTCCCCAGACTGAAAAGTTTGTCAGGTATGAGTGTACAGAAACTCCTCCTACAAACCAGTGTCCTAGAACAATGAAAATATCTATCCAAGAGCATAACCCTGTTACTCTTATTTCAGATAGCTTGGTGAGCAGGCTAACAGGTTTTCTAGGAGGTACAGAGGAACTCAGAACATGTGGAAAAAAATACACTGATATTGAATTCCTCCAATACATCATTCATTGTGATAGGTCCACAATTCAATTACTTTGGTTTGATTGTTATATCTGGTTGTTTGCAATGCTTAACGTCTGGAAATAGACCTTTTCTAGTTTACGAGTGAATGCAAAATGTCAACATGACATTTGTAACAGATGGTAAATTGGCTAGCATACAAAATGTGAATTGTTGACAATTATGTATATTGGGTTACAAATCCATACAATCACCCAAACCATATTACAATGAAATTGTAAATAGCCTTAAGTGTAGGCCAAATAATCATAGCCATAATTGCATTGCCATAAATTTCTATTTTTGGGTCGAGTTCAGTTCAACTATTTAACTCTTCCATTTGCTTGGGGTTGACTTACTTGTTACTGTCCCGGTACTGGTACACATAGCAGCCCTGGGGCATGCTGGTCTCTCTGTCCAGGGTGAAGGACAGCTTCATCTGCAAAGACAGACCCTCAGCATCAGAGAACAAAATCCTCCCCACTGCTAGACAAATATGATTGCATAAATGTATAAAAATCTTGTGAATTTTTACTTTTCCCCCATAAATGCACCTCACGGTAGCACTGATGATACAGGATCTGACAGAGGTGCTTCAGTTTAAGATAACTTGAAAATAAGGTCTAACATGCTAAAGAGAAAACTGCCCTGAAATCTGGCCCTAGAATCCAGTTCCACTCCATTTTTTCATTTCAACCCACTAATCTGGAATGTATTTAGACCTTGAACATCAAGTGCGTACAATTACTGATAAAGTAGAACAGAACGCCACAAGGGTCCAGCCTTCATAGGGTAAAATTTGAGTATTAGTGTGTTAGTGTTAGGGCTAGTAACAAAGACTACCTGTTATTCTGATATAGCACGCTTACTCAGAGCCTTTGTAAAAACAGCCCATGATGCACAACAACTGTCCAACTGTAAACTGTGAGCTCTGACCTGATCCAGACGTAGGGCCCCTCCCTCGAAGCGCTGGGCGCGGAGCCGTTTGGCGATGGCGTGCAGGTTGAGCACAGCCTGGTGGATCTCGTCCACCGGGTGCTCCAGGGAGCAGGGGGGCAGCTCGTCTGCCTGGAACAGCTTGTCGGGGGCGTCGATCATGCTCTGCGCGTGGTCGTAACTCAGCTTCACACAGGACCGGATCACAGAGCGACCGAACCACTCACTCAGGATCTAGACGTGTGGAGACAGCGTGGTAAATGAGTGAGACACATCAGAATATAAAGGCAAGGGTGTCGGAGCAGAGGGACCAATGTTAGTGGAAGGTATTGCACCCCCTCAAATATTACTAATTTTATCTAAAAAATTTATAATCTCTCCCACCATATCGAACTCACTCATACGCCCTTGCATGCAGGACATTATCTCCACGTAAAATATTTACACTATAGATCCATATGACATCACATACAGCATGGGTAGGCAACTCCGGTCCTGGAGGGCCAAAACACTTTAGATTTTTTATTTTACCTAGTAGTTAATTGCAATCACCTGCTTTTCCCAGGTATTAACCAGTCCCCCAAAAATCAGAAGTGTTTCGGCCCTCCAGGACCGGAGTTGCTGACCCCTGACATATAGTATGAACCTGTTTCTGAGTCTACACCGTGTGAATGTTTAGAATGAAGGTATTGGGTATTCTACATAGTATGCTGGCTTGTACATGGGGGCTGACACGCTGTAGTGGCCATGACGTAACAGCTAAAAGGAGAAGAAGCCTTGAGGGTTACTAGAGTGTGTTCAGGGGCTCGTCCAGTACCTTTCCCTGGGGGGTGATGTTCCAGATTACAGAGAAGGTGAGTCGGTCAGTGAGGGGGTTCAGACTGCACAGCTCCTCACACAGCAGGCGCGGTAACATGGGGATCACCTGGTATCACACACAAACCAGTTAGACAACATGGAGATCACCTGCTATCGAACACAAACCAGTTAGACAACATGGAGATCACCTGGTATCGAACACAAACCAGTTAGACATTTTTCTTGACCTCTGATGAATGAATCATTACGACAAAACAATAAATGAATGAGACCTTTTGAACCATGTATACGCTCGTAGCTCGTCGGCTGGCGATGAAGTCCAGTGCATTTCCTTCTTCCACGAAGTAAGTCACATCAGCGATGTGAACACCCAGCTCAAAGTTGCCTGACACATAATTGAATGAACAGGCATTACCGTACATGATTACCTAACACTCCGTCTTTGAGACCAACTCCAAAGGACAGCCTAAATGTCTTACCATCAGGAAGTGGTTTGCAGGACAAAGCATCATCCAGATCTCTGGCAGTAGCTGGGTCAATTGTGAATATACATTCCTTCCTGAATAAAACCAATGAATAAATGAGAAACAGTGATGAGAACAATATGCTTTCCTGGTCCGGTTCAGTTCAATTACAGAGCAGTGAAAAATGTCCTAATTTGCCTTTCTGGCCTAAAGTCGAAAAATTGTAATATTTGAACTACTCTCTATGCTGGTTTCAGTTGTCCTTATGACAATTATGTACATAACAAGCTTGACGTCCCAATTAGAACGTCATGTGGGAGCCTTGGTAACAGTTGTTAACTGACCTCAGGTCCCTCCTGTTGCGCAGCTCATCGGGGGGGATGGCCCAGGGCAGCTGAAAGGGCAGGCAGGCCAGCACCTCCTCATTGAACTCCGAGAAGTCCACGTCATACTCGGTCAGGATGCCTTCGGTCTCCGGCTCAATCTCACCGGCCTGGCCCAGGCTCTTGGCAAGACGACTGAGAGGAATACACCGGAAAGCACGTGTCACAAATTACGGGAAATTTTCACTGTCAAAACAAGAAATCTAACATATTTTTGCACATTAACTTGCGCCCTCGTACATTGCGTAGATCACTATTGCGCGCACACCCTCACAAGAACCTATTGACCAGGTAAAAGAAGTTCATAACTTACCAGTGATCTATGAAAAAATAAAACATGACTACACTTAAAAAAAACTGTAATTTCACAGGAAAAATTCTAAAATGACAGAACTTCTTTTATCTAGTCATTAGGGTCGTACTGAGGAACTTCTAAGATGTGAACTCAGCCCAACCCAGAAAATTAATCTATTACACCTTGTGGCATGTGTTAGAGACTGACCATACACCTTCAGTGCCAATCCTGAGCATTAGGGCTCTAGATGAACCAGAGTGCTAAGATCTCAGCGGAGGCTGATGAAATTCACTTTCAACATTGTGCATGTGCCTGGCAAGCGCCTAATAATGGCAGATGCCTTATCAAGAGCTCCCATCACACAAGAGGACAAGGACAGTGAGGCAGACGTTAAAGCCTTTGTGGATAAGTCATACAAAGCCTTCCTGCCACAGAAGCAAAATTAAAGTTAATTCAGAAAAAGTAGAAAGCTGACCAGATACTGTAAGACAGAGTGGTCTGAGAAACATCCTCTTCCTCCAGAGCTGGGCCCATACTGGCCAGAGAGAAACACTGGCAGGTGAGTCGCTTCTTACGATGCAAAGAATTGTCATTCCCCGTTGTATGAGACAAGAAATCCTCAACAAACTTCAGTGATCATCAAGGTATTGTCAAGTGCACAGAGAGAGCGCGCCAGTCCGTTTAGTGTCCATCTGTGTACCATCTGTACACCTCAGCCAGCTGGTGGAAAACTGTAACATGCTCACAGCAGAGCACAGAGTCTTTACTGACCCCTCCAGTATAGGAAAGAACCTGGCAAAGGGTGGGTACTAGGGTTGCTAATTGTAAGCACTTTCCTAAATCAATCACTGATAACATTAACAATCAACAATCGATTAATTAAAATGTAACAAAACAAACTATTGGAATCTTATAGGACACTTAGTTTGGCAATATTCTAGCCGAACCTGCAGTAAACATTTACAGGGCTAAATGCTGTTCCTGATTATGCTAACGAGACAGCTCCTAAACTTAACGTTTAAGCCATGTATACACTTCAAGATTTTAGCAACGATTTAGCTGTTCCAGACAAATTTTTTTATGGTCTGCGAAAAAACTCCCAGATCAGTGTCAAATCACCAAATAAATATTGGTTTTATTGATTACTTGAGAAAAGACCTTCAGATGGCAAATCAAATTAAACAAACTGAGGACAAGTATGATATTGATTATTTATTTACTTGGGACAGTGCACATTAATCAACAATCTTACACTTCTGTACAGACTGTAAATGAGCCAGATTATAGCATAGATGCTAATTTCCATCTGTAGTCCCAAACCTAACCTGCATGTTTTATTGATGGTGGGGGAAACCAGATCACCTGGAGGAAACCCACGCAGACATGGGAAGAACATGTAAACTCCACACAGAAAGGACCGGGACGACCGGGGTTCGAACCCAGAACCTTCTTGCTGTGAGGCCACAGTGCTATCCACTAGCTCACCGTGTCTAAGTGTATGGAACACTAAGTACAATAAAGAACAATAATATACAGTAGATCACATACCCAAGTATGTACACATAAGCTTATATATTATTAACACCCAAATCTTTTGCATTTTTGAAAATAATTTAGGCCTATCAATTATTGGACAGACTAACTTTCACTCCTTGATGTGTGGAATTCAACCAATGTGGCGTCAATTTTTTTGCCCTGCCGGCAATTAACATTTTACTAACATATTACATAGAGAGCCTAACTGAAATTAGGCTGTGGCCAGGAAACAAGATGCAGATGGACAAACACAAACTTGCTTGTAATTATAATAGTATACCATAGTAGCTACTGATAAAAAGACCAATACTTGTGGCATTCTCAAAATATTTGACCACGTCTGTACATAGTACGTTTAGGCAGCGCCCCATCATCCACAGTGAGGCAGCGGCTCTTTACATACCCCTCAGCGAAGCTGCTGTCGTCCGGCCAGTTGGTGATACGGGCAATAAACAGAATGTTGGTGTAGTCTCCAGGGCGGGAACAGAAGTCATGGGGGCAGTCTTCCAGGGGAATGTTTATCCGTGGTACCCGGTGGTCCACGGGTGAGAACATGGCAAAGGGCTTTTCGGGGAGGAACTTGAGGAACCCGGTGGCGGCCCGTGAGTGCTTCTGCTCCAGTATATACATCACCTAGGAGACGGAAGGTTGGAAAAAGGGGGACACTCAGGGGAAGCAAAAAGGGGGACACTCAGGGAAAACAACTTGTTCATGACAAAGATCCACCCAAACACACTGGGTATCTGCATAAAGTTGTTTCTCTGTGTTTAGCAACTTAAAGCAGATCTTTCATTATGTGGATAGTTAAAATGTAATATTACACAGCATGTATACTTAAGTAATTAGTTTACTAAAATAAAATTCTTACCTTAGCAGTCCTCTGAAGCCCTTCTCTCTTCATGCCTTCATCTTCTGCAGAGAAGACAAAAGAAAAACTTTGTGAAGAGTTTAAAACACAAGATACTGACAAGAAATGTTTTTGAAATGTAAAGTTATTTTCAGTGGCATCATAAATGTGTTGAGCATAAACCCATTACCTGTGGCAGTGAGGCTGACATTCTGAACCCTGTTAGCCAGGTGATCCTCATCCTCAGCCTCCACGATGACATCAGGGCTGGGTGGCCGTCTATTCCTCTGCCCTGGGGTCTGGGCCATCCCAGGTTGGTTATCTGGTTCGCTCACCCCCTCGCTGTCCGACTTGACCACCTGTACACGCACAGCCTGTTAGCGTCTACACCGATGTTGATGACAAGTTCAAGTTCAATTTTATTTCTATAGCACATTTACAACAGCCACTAGGCTGACCAAAGTGCTTTACAGAACTGTTGAATCTAAAAAGGGAAAGTAATAAAAACACACAGTAACACAAATAAAAGATTAAAAGCAGTATAAGACGTAGGCTAAAAACAGAAAGGTAAGGAAAGGCCAGAGATGGAGGTTAATATTTTAGTGTGAACAGGTGGGTTTTTAATAGGGGCCGTTCTAATCTGTAGAGGCATGGAGTTCCAGAGTAGAGGCGATGCTACAGCAAAATGACAGCCTGTTGGCTTCTACGACGACGTGGATGACAGCCTGTTGGCTTCTACGACGATGTGGATGACAGCCTGTTGGCTTCTACGACGACGTGGATGACAGCCTGTTGGCTTCTACGACGACGTGGATGACAGCCTGTTGGCTTCTACGACGACGTGGATGACAGCCTGTTGGCTTCTACGACGACGTGGATGACAGCCCGTTACCTTTCTGAGCAGGGTGGAAAATTACTTTTTTTTCACACTGGCGGGTAACTTTTCCTAATCTACCAGCCACTGTATAATACTTTTTTTATTTGTTATTGGCTTGCTAAAGCATTATTTGTTTTAGGTTGGAGTGTAAAATGGGTTTGACAAAAATGCGGATGCGTATTCGATAACAAAAACACACTTTTGTCAATGTGCATATTCCATCAGGTTTTGCGATGCTAGTCAGTGAGAACTCCAGCCCTGAGCTCCAGTATCAGACTAATAAGTTTGTATTAGTGCCATACAGACAAAATAAATCTATTTATTTCCCCAGTATTAAGTCCCAGTAGGCTGATGTTAAGGTAAAAAATATCAAGGAAAAACATGTCTAGTTACAGATATGTGAAAGTTGATGTGAATAAGTTACGATTATAATATAACATCTTTTTCTGTGATCGGAAAAAGTCAAACACACACAGAGCAAAATGCTAACCGCTCATTGGATGATTTTGCCATCAGTAAAAACACGAAAAGGGCTGTTCGTTGTGTCTGAGTATATGATTGGATCCTGATAAGATTCGTTCTAGTTTTACCAGAGAAGCTGACACGCAACATATTTTAATTCACTTACCTTACTTGGGGCATAGGTTAGGTGTTACAACGGAAAGGTTTTACACCTCAAATGTGAAACTGCCTACAGGTAGGCAAACAGCAGCTCACCAAAATTAGTAGTAGGATATCCAATAACCTCCTATGCAACTAAGCACAATATGTAAATCATTTGAAAATGAGTAGTCTCACAGACTTGTATTCAAAAATGTTCTTTTAGAAATGTGGCTATAATAATAAAGAATTTGATGTATTGAAGCAATATAGAATATGCTAGTGTGTTTAATTTTATATATTTGATTTGGGGGAGAAGTGGCTGGAAAGATTTTTGCAAAAAGGTTCCCACCCTGTTCCTGAGAACAGAGAGCTTTACCTTCCACAGCTCCTGGGGGAGAAGCTGAACTACCACCATGTCCCCGTTCAGTGCTCTGTTACGAGCTACAAGTCCATCCAGGAATATGTCCCTTTTGCCATCCTGCAGAGATATACGTTTGTATTAGAAAGAATATTTACTCTTTAGGTGCAAAGAAAGTAGAAAGAAATAGCTGTTTTTCAAGACTCACTGGTGATGCAATGAAAGCCTCATGGTACTTTTTAGGGTTGATTCTTATTGAGCCCTGAAAAGAAGAAGTTTCTATTAATAAGCAATAGATTGTTTCACATTTCATGCCAGAATATGTTGACATAAGATAGTATATGAATATTTGACAAACTTTCAAATAAACTTGCATTCAAGAATCCCCCGTTCAAGGATTCCTTGATATCCTGGTTGATATCCTAACCAGACTTTCAGGAAAACTGAAGGATTCACTGAAAGCTTCCTGACTATATAAAGTCACCGGAGGAGGACTACTCTGATAACTTTGCCTCATACAAAAAAGTCTGAATGTCTATTTTTAGAAAGTCACCTGAATTAGCTCCCCTCTCTTCAGGCCGTGAGAAACGTCCTCTGGTGTCAAGTACGCATCAAACACCTTTTTTGTGAGCTTTCCTCTGCCCGCTCGATTTTCAGCTCTGTTTTTCTTCCCCTTGTCAGAAGGTGTAGTCACACCTACGGAGGAAGTTGTGTTGTACATGGATTAACAAATAGAGCAAACACAAAAGTGCACACAAACCTGATTCCGTTAGCCGTCCTTCACCTTGAGGCTGCCCGCGGTCGGCTCTCCTAACGGGGGATTTGGACATGTCTGCACTGTCATCAGCAAGCAGCGGCCCATCTTTCTTGTTATCTCCGTTGTTTTTTGGCACGTTCTTCTTCTTTAACTTTTTCTTCTCGTGCTCCTGAACGGGGCTGTGCGAACCAACTTTAATGGCTGAGGCCCCATGATTCACCAGTTTTTTGCCATGGTTACCCGAGGGCTCGATGGGAACATGGTCCAGACTGTCTTCGTTTCTTGTCGGCTGCTGTTGCTGTCGGAGGAGGACGAACTCCTCACCAGACTCCACATCTCCATCCTGGCTGGTGGTGGTGTCCCTCCTCTCCGTATGTCGCTGATTGTCAGAAACCCCGTGCCTCCTGTCTGGTTCCTGTGCCGACCCTTGACTATTCAGCTTGCCCATGTAGAGAGCCAGGGAGCTCTCCTCTCCTTCTTTAACTCTCATGGGCGAAGGTGAGAAGTCACTCGAGTCAGAGCACTCGATCAACACCTGGTCCCTTTTCCTCTGCGGTATGTCTTGTTTGTCGCTGTGGACAAGGCCATGGCTCTGTCTGACAGGGCTGTTCTCTTCCCCCTGTTGCTGCGCATACTGGTCCAGGTAGGATCTGAATTTGCTGCTGTGATGCTGGCTGAGGAGTCTAGCGTAGGCGTCTTTCTGATGGGGGACGCTGGGGTGGCTCGGCCCATGTTTGCCTACCCGAGACCGGTTTCCTCCCTTGGGTTGGCGAGGTTGCTCCATTTAGTTCTGACCTGTCAGATAAAATTTGATTAAGCAAATGCACACAGAAACATACTGACATGCAAGTACAGTAAGGACTTCACTCTCTGCAGTCTGCACCTGTTCTTATAACAAATGCAAGTCGTAATGCAATTTTCTTGAAGGACTGTTAGCTTTTCAGCTTGCTCTATCAAGGTTACATGCATCCATGGCCCTAGTCACAGTGAAACAGGGAGACACTTTTCAACCCGTTTGCTCATGTTGAGGAAACGTTATGAAATAAAAAATGTTTTGATTGGAGGACAGTCAGAATGTATAGACACCCACACCTTTTAGATAAGTTGTGTGCGGGATATGTGATGGGTAGCAACGAAATGGTTAAAAAACGGTCTGAATGATATGACATGAAATTCATGTTTACAATTGTAGTGTAGTTAACTATGTGTGCGTGTGGGAAGTCAAATTAAGTGTCTAATAGTTGATAATAATAACTTGAGGTGGTAAAGTAAAAACAGAAAAAGATTCGGGCATACCTGATGACTACTGCAGCTAGCTTGAGAAAAGTAACACACAAAACTATGGTTCAATTTCACCAGTTTATTAAACAGCAAGCTAACTAGCCAACTCGCTACATACAGCGCTATAGCGTTAGCATGCACTAGCTACAGCACAGTCGATTGAATTACATCAGAATAAGAAGTACAATAACCTGGGTGAGAAAGTACTTAGTTTAGCCATAGAACAAGACCTTACCTGAATGCTGTCCTGTTGTTCACAGCAACGGTTGTTCGTTTGGTGAGATTGCTAGCTACCGTAAATGACTTGCCAAAACAGCGACAATATAAACCATCAAAACATAGTGGCGCTAATGCGCTATCAACGTTGGGGACCAAAATGGGGAACCAAAATAATCACAGAAGAAGAAAATAATTAAACCATTTCCGGGGCTTTGTTTGGTCAATTTGAATGCTGGTATTTTCCGTTCACTCGTATTTTCCCTCTTAGATATTTATTATGGATATCTATGTTTTCCCCTCATTGGTATTTTCATTTTCTTACTATACGTATACAACATGTTTAAGTCACGCAAAGTTTTAAATGAAAAACTATAATTAAAGGTGAAACGGGACATATAACCACGTGTGATATTGCAACATTGTTCAACTCGCTAGTTAGCTTGCTAAACTATCCAAAGAATCGTCTGCTTAGCGCATTGTTTACAATCATAGAAATAGAATGGATAGAAAGGCCATTCCAACTCAAATCAATGTAGCAGAATGGTCAGAGCGGCAGCCATTTTTATGTGTACCATTTATAGATTGTATTAATCACTGGATTTAACCATGTGTGACGTCACCCATTGGTTTGTGAAGATCTGATTTGGGTCATCAAATTTGCCGTTACGGGCGCAGACATCTTGGTTGCGGATGTGACGATCTTAGATGAGAGGGAGGAGTAATCTAGCTAACTAACTGCTATTAATTGGGATGCTAATGAAAAACAGTATTAAAACAAAATGTTACAGGATAAACTGAAGTGACAACTCCTTTGAGTGTCTTGTTGTACAACCGAACGCCGTAGCCACACTCTAAATGCCCCTTTGCTTTATCGCCAATTTTATGAGGCCATAATTCAAAAAATGAACATGATGATAAATTGCAAAAGGCTTAAATCTAGCGATTGAGACCATATACTCATTATGAAAATGATTATTACCTCAGTAAATCAAGTATTATGTCTCTCATTCTCATAGACTATTACAGAAACCGAGCTCTTTTGCAACCAGGAGTATCGCCCACAACTGTAATTCAGATAGAATGCAGGTTTAAGGCACTTCCTCATTTGCGTTAATTTGCCAAAGCGGATGCTTACCCTGTGGCACCATTCCATTACAAAGATCTAGCCGCCTACTTCCACATTAAACTGATTTGCGTGTTGTCACCGTGATGACTAATAACAATCGCCATTTTGTTGTGTACTAATCGAATGACCATGCCAAGCAGTTCAATGGCCTTTCTATCCATTCTATTTCTATGGTTACAATGTACCAATTTCGAATACTTATTAGAACACTTTTTCAACTGACACATTCCAACGCCTTCAATGTTTGTTGAATTGTTAATAAATGCCCATGACAATTTGTATTTTTACAATAGTTAACCCCATTAAGGAGGACATCCAGAAATCTTGTTAAAGCTGATGTTGGTGAAAGAGGAAAATAATGCTGGGAAGCTATTTAATAACAAATGTTTTATTTAAATAAACATTAAATGCAAATTACACAATGAGTGACATAATCAGTCTTTAAGATGTCATGATGCCTTTCAGAAGACCAGGTAGATTCCCCAAGTCAACCAAGGCTATAGAGGAGGCAGAGGCCACTAATCCACATGACATTGTGGTAGCTGCCCCCACTTCACAGGTCAACGTTTCCACAGAACCTGTTGAAGATGACATGGAGGAGGCGGAAGGTGCTCCATGTAAAGAGAATGCTTGGATGGATGCAAGAATAGACAGTGTAAGTCGTGTGTATGGCAACAAGCACAATATTTGTTTTTTACCCATCCATATGTTGTGATGTCCAAGTTACCATAATGGCCTTGCATCGCAACCACCAGTGCAGGTTCTAGAGAGGCGTATATTTACACGTTTTCTCAGAAACACACTTTGCAGAGCTACTCTGCATCTCAGTACAGTGCTTGCTTAACCCGAACATGCATGCTGGAGGAGAGAACATTTTCCCTGGTCAGCAACCCCCATTGAGCCTGCAGGTTCCTGGTCAACCACAAGGAGTCGCTAGAATGTGACAAGGCATTAAACCCTGTTGGGCATACACAATGAGCCAATCTGTAGTATGCACCAAGCAGTATTAAAAGCCGGCAGCAGGGATGTAAGCTGCAGTAAATTAGACCACTGAATGGCATCTATCAACTGTTGGGCCTGCAAATTCTTTTTTGGTTGTTGTGAAGTCATGTTTAGTACATATGCCTATGTGTGTTTTTCTCTTCAGCTGTTGCAGCATCCCCAGTAAAGAGAAAAGCTGAGGCAGAAAACGAGTCTCATCCAGAGAAAATACCAAAGTGCATAGATTATGGTATTATTGCAAATGCTGAAAAACTTTTTTGTTTTTTCCAACTAATTTGCACTTCTTGATTGATTGTGTAAATAGTTTAATTTTTCCCACCCTCCCTATAGGTTTTGTTCTTTTTGTTGGAAACTGAGTAAATCAAAAATTCTTTGAGTGTTTTTTTCACGTCCCGTAGTCTGTTGTTTCAGGATTTTCGAGTGCAGAGTACAAAGTGAGTACCTGCCATTTTAATATCTACTTCCAGAAGACATGGTTTGTGTAAGTATATTGACATAGTGTTTTTGTGGAAACTTTAGCAAATTTGCATTTATAACCTTTAACATGGAGGAAGCCTTGGAAAAAGCACTGGAGTTAAATGGGGAACAGATCCTGGATAAGAAAGTTAGGCTACGCAATAGAATAAAGAGCAGTAAACAGTGAAAAAACAAAACACAAAACTGTAATAGTGTTGTTATTCTCCAGAAACTGGATGATGTTGACTGCCTCTCGAATGTTCTATGGTATGGAGAGTTGGTTGGTAAATGATGGAGGTCATTTGATTGTGTCATCATGTCTTGTTTGTTTTTGTGTAGCTCCTTCAAAGACTATTGTCATCAGAAATCTTGCCAAGGAGACGACTGAGGAGACAATGAAGAGACATTAAAGAGCGAATTTGTCAGAGCTCAAATTGCCAAGTGCATGGAGACTGGTGTATCTAGAGGGTATATGGTGTAGAATCTATCCTTATGAAACCACGTTACTACACATGTATTCTGGTAAATATTCACTCTTGGCTTGTTTCATGATTGTCTTTGTGGAGTTTGAGAGCCCAGAGGTCTGCAGTGCTGTTATGGAGGCCATCTCAGATCTTCATATAGATGGTGAAACTGTACTTTTGACAGTCACTGTGGTAATGAAGGGCCTGGTGGACAAGGAGCAGGATTCAAAACAGATTTCCGGGGGAAGCTCGGTGTTCAGAGAGGTGCTGGTGTCAGGGGCCAAGGTGTAGGCTTCCGTGGTGGACGAGTTGGAGGCTTCCGTGGTGGCCGAGGTGAGATCAGACTGAAGTTGCAAAAACGTTTAGGCACATCACACATTCAATGTACAGAACCAGTCAACTTCGGACACACCTGCTCATTTATGAATTTTTCTTTATTTTTACTATGTTCTACATTGTAGAATAATAGTGAAGACATCAGTATGTTAAAGTAATACATGAAAATGTGAATTGCAGCTAAACAGTTGAAATGTAAAGTTAAGGATGGGCTGTCAGTGTAGTTTTTGCCCTACAGTAGAGCTAGTTTTTCTAATAGAGACTTATTTCATCTGCTTCTATCAACAATAAATTCCATCAATATCATAAGATGGTCATTTGTTGTTATTGTGTGCTTTTCAGGCAGAGGTGATGGCTAAACAAAATGAATATGCCATGATGATGATTGTAGACTGAACACAATGTCAACGCCGTGATCACCAACACTACAGAATTGTGCTATAACACCAAACATACAGTTAAAAGCATGATTTGTATATTATTTTTATCTTCTAACATCGTAATAAAGTTTCTTAGACATTTTATTGTACATGTAACATTTTGTTTGGTTTTTATCTGTTAATTTCCTTGTATGATATGTTTTACATTTTAAACCTTGATTATGCAGTGTAAGACTTTGTTAAAAGGTGAATTTTATTATTTTAAGTTTTTTTCAGAAATCCATATTTGCAAATGTTTTTCTATAAGTATTTCCACTGTTGATAAATATTAACAAAAGAAAAATACTGTGTTATATTGTGTGTTGTAACAGAGTTAGATAGAAAATGTTGGATAAGCTTACTGTACAATAGATTGAAATGTGACATAAGGGGCTTTTTGTGTTGCAAAGCTGAGGCCCATTGGTGAAAGATGTTGAGCAATTGGGAGGCTCTAGATACGTCGGTTGTTTGTTGTATTTAATATGTATAAGTGGTGAGTAAGTAATCGTGCAAATTATTTGGTTTAGTTGGATTTAAAATATTTGGAGATGTGTCTGACAGTTTACTATGTAGGATTTTGGTTGACTAGTTATTATCCACTATCCACTGTAATCGAAGTGTCCACGATCCAATATGTATTTGTTCTAATGCCATTTGCAGTCGCATCCATGTAACGGTCCTCCCAAAACAAGTATGATCTCTGATAATTATTTCCACTTCCTGAACTGTGACTGTCCCAGCAAGCAGCAGTAGGGGGAAATGTATGCCTGAAAAGGATAGAAGTTTATCGGTCCAAATCAATGGATGTACATTTCCTAATAATCCGTAGTTAAAACCTTGTAGAATGTTTACTGAAATGAATTGTAACAATGTATTTTCCTCCTAGATAACAAGTATCACATGTAAATTAAAATCGAGCACACACTTACATGGCTGACACAAGCCCATACTTTTGAGTTTTTTATTTATTTAACCAAATCAGTTTTAGCTTACTGAAAGTTGTTGAACATGGAAAAGCATTCGAAATTGTGATATAAGTGGCAAAATGTTTAATTTAATGACCTCACATCCTGTTTTTCTACTTCCTCGGTGATCGTGAATGAACCAGTTTTGGACGGTCTGAACCCCGCATGGAATATACCCCAGCATATTGTCAATATTGCACACGCGCCCTTTCCGCGGACGCTTCATGTCACTAAATTGAAGACATTAGTGAGAGCGCGCTGAAATTCGGTATCAGTTCAGCAATATGGGTGATTTCTGACGTCAAGGCACCAGGAGGTAAGTATTTTGCCTTTAAGAAAATAAATAAATTGCCAACAAGATGCTGGTGCTTGCACGGTGTCTGATACCTTTTTGTTTCTTACGTCATTCTGTGTAAAATTTAAACTGTGTTGGTCACTTATGCAAGAATGTAACGAGAACAGGGTTCATGCATTTTTGTGCAAGCTAAAGTCGCTACAGTACTTTTTATTCTGAGTTATGAACTATCAGCAATGTAACCGTAAGTAATAGAACTCGATATTTTCAATCGGATACTTAATTTAATGGGTTTTTAAATGTGAAGCTTTCATTTTCTTAAAGGGAAGTTCACCCATTTTAACAGTCTGTTATTTTATTGATGCTGTTCGTACACTGAACAACAATGCAAACAGGACATGTAACAAATTCTATTTTACGGAGTTACAGTGCATATAGAAAAATCTGTCAATTAAAATACATAAATTACGACTAAATGTATTTCAGATGATTGGGAATGCATATATGCAATTTTGGTCACAGATACCATTTTTAAGGTAAGGGGCAGTGTGGATAAGTAAACCTGCTTTTGAAAAGTTGTCC
>JACXGM010013087.1:8836-23543 GCA_016801145.1 Umbra pygmaea
CACAGTATTTTGTATTACTTAATTTATGTTTTCAAACCTTAGATCAAATATGCAAGTTCTTAAAGTTTACTAGTCCAAAACTGTTTATTATATATATATATATATATATATATATATATATATATATATATATATATAACTTATCATTGGATGTTTAAGGTGTTGTAGGTTTGAGGTTAACTTGAATACTTTCCAATTTGCAAAATAAAAACACTTACTACTGCCAGGAGATTGAAACAACACACAGCTACACTAGTTTAGGAGATTGAAACAAAGCATGACACAAGACTGAGTGCCTGGAATTGTAGTTAGCTGTGGTATATTCATTGAGCAAAAAGTAATACCATGTTGCCCAATTCAGGATTCAAATCACCTGGTACATTAAAACTAATAACATAGTCCACAAAAAGGATGTTAATTTAACATTTTATTTTTGTTAAACACCTCCCCCTAAAAAAACATCAACAAATAACAAGTATATTTACAGAGCTGAAATAATTGCATTTTCAAAATTACACAAATGGTGTTAACTAACAGGCTAGATGTCTATCAGTATCTATTGTATTCCACTGATAATTGTACTACACCATTGTCTGACATGAAGTAACTGCAGTGTGTCTCTGTGTTGCTTGGCTCTCACTACTTAGTCGTAGATGGCAAAGACGTAGATGGCAAAGACGAATTTGTCTTAAATCAATTAGTATTGCTAATTCAAATAATAATAATAATAATAATAATATTACCAAAATAATCAAAAGTCCATGCACAGCCTGGACTGTAATGTAATAATACATTCAACTTATATAGCGCTTTTCAAGGTACCCAAAACGCTATACACAGTGAGGGGGAAAGCACACCTCATCCACCACCAAATAAATTATCAGAATGACATTTTCATTTTAAATTTGGGAGAAATGTTTTCAGTAGTTTATGGGGGAAAAAACTAACTTTTTCATTATACCCAAACACATGAAGACAATATTATTATGAATTTTGGAGAAATGTTGGGGATATTTCAGAATGTGGGTTTAGCAACAAGCAGCCACTAATATTTCTAATTCCAATGGGGAGAAATAAGCATTCGGTGCATTTTCTCCTGTTGCCATGATGAATGGTGATGTCTGTGTTCCATTGATGATGGCTTTATATATCTCGTGTTTAACCCAATGTTGCTTAAACTCAGAGTTGACTGAACGAATTGTTACCACTTATTCAGTAACCGTTACCTCTTAAGTTTGACAGCTCAGAGTCGGTCAACCTAGAGGTGTGGTTTCAACTTAGTTTGTCAACCCTGCTACTGAAATACCCCCGTTGTCAGTAAGTTTATGGAAGAAGAAAAAAAACTATTTTACCTAAACACATACCTATCAATAGTAAAACCAGAGATACTGATGATTTCACTATGGTCTCTTTATTCTTTCCAGAGCTGTATGTCCAGATTAAAATGAACGCATGCATATAAAACCACGTTCTGAAAATGTGCACCTTTTGCTATGACAATTTTGCATTCCAACTGCCCAATGTACTCGATGCACCCTATTGGATCTGGTGAGTACAGTATTTCGTATAAGGACATTTATAACATTACCAGGCAAACAATTCCTCAATGTTTCAATGTAACAAAATTCGTTTTTATGATGGAATAGAACGTTTGTATATAATGTTAGCACACAAATTATTGCTACAGCTGAGAAACCATTTTTGTAATTTTCTAAAAACATGACATTAACTTAACAGTTGCCAAAAAAGTGCAGCGTTATCAGCTGTCACCCACCGCGATGCCCGCAACTAAAGTACTTTTCCTTTACCGGTTCTGTGGTAGCTACTTTTAATAAGAGGGTTGTGTGTTTATTTTCACGTGTTTGCATCTGCCATCTAGTGGGCCGGAGAGTTAGTGCATATGCAAAACAAAAAGTCGGTAGTGTCTGGTAAACAATTGCCACAATGTGAACACAGACTCGACGTAAGAAGTTGCTACCTCCCACAGAGGTGCTAAATGCTTTCGCTACAAAGTTGCAAAGGATCGCCAGGAGTTGCCGCAGTGAGCAAGAGCCCTAACAGTTTAAATCGATTTTCAATTGATTGCAACAAACAAACTCACAAATTTACATGTGACTCCATCTGGAAAATAATTAGCAATTTCATATTTTTGACTGTCTGAATTTACCGTTGGACACGCCTGGGCATGAGACGGGAGGGAATGACACGGGAGGCTCCAGGCTGCAGCCATACCTGCCTCCTCTTTTTAGACAAATAACATTATGTCATCGAGTAACGAAGGTGTTGGGGAAAATGTAAATAAGTCAAAGTGTATTTTTGTTTAATATGTTGTGTTGTACCCGTGCAAAATACTTTAATAGGCTACAGTAATTAAATATTACAACTTTATTAATTTACACCTCTGCTGCCCAGGTACTTTTGCAAGACATAGAGATTAGAACGAGATGCACTGCAAGCTAGCATATCAATATAACGTTACTGTTATTTGCTGACATTAAACTTGGAGAGGAGAGAACACAAGTCTACCTGATTGCTGTTCCCGTTATTCACTCTCATTGGTTTTTTACACCTTTTGTCGTGACCAGATGGATAATAACTCTGCTTCACCCTCTCACAATTGAAACCTGCTTTGACATGAGGGAGGAGGGGCCTTGCGAAATTTGCGAGGCCCTACGCAACGTGCGTAGTGAGCAAATTGGGCCGACCGGTTCTGGTTGTGGTGTGCTGTAGTCCAGGGAGCTATATCCATCATTTAGTAACTTGTGAAAAGAGTGTAGCCTTGTTCGAGCATTTTGCGTACGCTCTTATATATATATATATATTCCACGTCCACGCTGCATTAAGAGCGTGTGTAGTTATTTATGTAGTACCAGTGTCACCTGCAACTACTCTGTATTCACATGTTCCCTGGATTGTCTTCATTAACACCTGCAAGCCTTCACATGCCTTCAGTCTCCCTCTCTTCACTCAACCCACAAACTGTGACAGGCATAATAATTACAACTGGATTAGAATAAGTTATAATTTATTTTACTCACCAATCTAAAATTTGATCTTTCCCTTCCAAAAAATGACCTTGTGGTCAACTCCATGACTCGGGTTGAAGATACGGGTTGCTGGGGACCTCCCCCCCTCCGCTGGAGGTTGATGATGGCCTGGCCTACAGAGGAGGGGTGGTCTCCAGTACCTGGTGGACTCAGCGGGTACGGACCGGAGGATCGTTGGTACACTGCTAATGTGCACAAACCACTAACACCTATATTAAAACCATTGACTGTGGTTAAAACACTTAACAGTAATGACGAGAAGGATGACAAACGCAACACATGCCAGCTGATTTAATGAACGTGCATCGCGGGTCTGGCTGCTCCCGATTTTCAAAGCAGACTTTAATGGCGTCTAGTTTACCAAAACGTGTTTCTGAAAACATATTAAACAAGAAATAGGCCATACAGATGCTGAATCAATTAAATGTATTTATAAAGTCCTTTTTACAACAGCAGTTGTCACAAAGTGCTTTGACAGACACCCAGTCCAAGACCTCCAAGAGCAAGCAACATAAGTGATTCACAGTGGCTAGGAAAAACTCCCTAGTAGGTGGGACCCAGGAAGAAAGCTAGAGAGAGGCCAGACTGAAGGGGGTGGCCAGTCCTCTTCAGGCTGTACCGGGTGGGGGATCTGCAGTTACACAGCCCATTGTATTAAGGTAACTTTGTTCACCAACAGCAGTGATGTGGGCACCAGCACAGCGGGGTGGGCACAGGACAGGGACACAAAGGAGTTATCAGGCCACATGGTCCTGTCGCATGTTTCAAGGGTTTGGGTGCTCCTAGGACGAACATGACATCAGAAGCATTAGAGTGGGCGTACCTTGGGTGTAGTACCTTGATATAGCTCTAACCCCAGAATGATTATATAATCTGCCTCTGGGGACTGAGAAAGGACAGAAAAACCACAGTCCCATGGCACATAAACTATTGCAGCATAACATCTTGGGCTAAGACGGGGGGACAAGAGATGTGGTCCTGCACAAAGAACCTCGGGCAGGAGCAAGCAGGCCTGCTTCCGGCCCACCCACATTGCTAATATCACACCTCTAAAGCGACACCATCAGACCATAACCACCCTGAGGGTGGCGTTTTTTTATATGACTGTACAACCATCTATGTTAATTGCCAGATTTGACAGCAGGTCTCTTTGGTGCTTGGGACCTAAAATAAGCATTTCTAGAAGTATTTAGATGTAAGTAATTTTCTGTCATCTAATTCTTTATATCCAAAACACAGGCTTCCAGGGTGTGCAATTTTGGGGATTCTCCCTTTTTCACTGAAATGTACAACTGAATGTCATCAGCATAGCAGTGAAAGTTGATATTGTGATTCCGGATGTCATCACCAAGAGACAACATATATAGTGAGAATAGTAGCGGTCCTAAAACAGTACCTTGAGGAACACCAAAGCATACTTTTGATTTTTTGGAGGACAGACTATCCACAGATAGAAACTGATATCTTTCCAATAGATATGATCGGAACCATGCCAGAACATGTCCATGTAGCCTGATATATGTTTCTAATCTGTCTAGAAGAATGTTGTCAATGAGTCTGTTTCAGATTCATGTCAGATCGACAAAGGGCAGTTTAAAAGATTTTCGTCAAATATTGAGAGGCGGCGAGTGGAGCCGATCGCTACTCAACTGTGGAGTGCTGCAGGTCAAGTCACATGTATTTTTGTAAGAGCTCCCTTGAAGTTGGCAGTTTGATAAATGCAAGTGATTTCCATTGTTATTCTGTAATATTTCAATCTTCATGTGGTAAAAAGGCACATATGTTCCTGTAAATGGCAATACACAATTTTTTTGCCAAATAAATGTAAAGCTTGTTGAAATCATCAACACTCTTACTGTATCAAAATCTCACCTAGCTTTCCTCAGAGATGGTCCCAATAATGTGCTTAAACTCAAATTCCGTTTGTGCATGATTACATGATTTAACTATTTTTTATTACTGTATCCTAACGTGTGGATAATTAAGCTATATATCATATACTGAATAATATTTCTGGAGTGTTTAGATTAAAAGAAAAAATAACAACAAGAACCATACAGAACCGAAAACCGTGACCCTAAAACTGTGATACGAACCGAACTGTGATATTGATTGTTGTTTAGGTACATTAAATGACGATAAGCCTTTCCCTCGCCATAGGAGCCAATGAAGAAGAAAACTTTAACGTGAGATTATATAATCGTTGGATTTCGGTTAGTTATTTTGACAGGCCTAAGTGTTCATAACAAGAAATGGCCATGAGAAATTTGGTGATGATTTACCATTGTTTAGGTACATTATAACCATGTTAAGCTTTTTCACAAGCGTTTTAGTATGTCCCATTTGTGATGGGATGTCGTAACGTGGCTCAAACACTTTCAGCATGTGTTTAAAGTCCTCCTTTTGCACAACCGAATATGGCCTCATGTCTGCACCTATAAACACACCGATAGCGTTCATGATGGCTTTAGCCCGGTCTGATTAATTGCTTGAATGCCACGGTGATAAGCGGTTGTTTTGCAGCTTTCGTTTGCACTCCTGTCAGTGAAACACCGGGGTGATGTCGCTTCAAATGCGTGGCCATGCTTGATGTGTTTCCACTGTCACATCGCTTTCTTGTGCCACAGTGCCTACACACTGTCACTGTCACCTCTTTCCTTCATTATATTTAACAGGGAAACCAAAATGCTCCCATACAGGGGATTTAAATGACACAGGGCATTCAAGCCCCTCCGTTCCTCCGCTCGCCAATGACAATGCTGTGAGCGGACTGAACATGCGCAAAACTTTATTTTTCAGAAATCAATCCGCGGATCACGTGTGTGCCGAACTAAAGATATTGATCCGAACGGATCACGGATCGATGACGATCCGTTGCCCCAATACTACCAAATGTAAAAGAAAGTAATCCAATTACAATATTTTTGCCAGTAACAAGACTGATTAAAGTTAACTTTTATGTAATCTGTTTACTGCAGTCAGATTACTTGTAATCAGTTACTCCTCAACCCTGTTAACAGCTGAGTCCTCAGCTGAGTTCCCAGTCTCAATGGGGAGAGGTGGGCACAAAACTGTACTGGGTCAAGGTAGGTACAGTACCTCCCTGGGCACAAAACCGTACTGGGTCAAGGGAGATACAGTACCTCCCTGGGCACAAAACTGTACTGGGTCAAGGGAGATACAGTACCTCCCTGGGCACAAAACTGTACTGGGTCAAGGGAGATACAGTACCTCCCTGGGCACAAAACCGTACTGGGTCAAGGGAGATACAGTACCTCCCTGGGCACAAAACTGTACTGGGTCAAGGGAGATACAGTACCTCCCTGGGCACAAAACCGTACTGGGTCAAGGGAGATACAGTACTTCCCTGGGCACAAAACCGTACTGGGTCAAGGGAGGTACAGTATTTATGAAGATGAAAACCCGCAAGATTCTATGATGACTGAGGTGAATGCTAAAGTGTTGTATGTTAAATACAAACATTAGATGAATACATGGGTGTTTGGCAACATGGTATCACTAATAGATTGTAACAATCCGTAAATTGTAACAATCCCTTTTGTTTCAAGGTAAAACTTTACAAATTATATGTATAATCTTGGTTGTTACACAGAAATGACCAGAAGCATTTCCAGGTAATCTCTACACCTATGTTATTCTAATACTACCATGAAATGAAATAGAAACAGGTAGTTTTGCATTTTGCAGCACTGATTCATGATTATTACACAGAAACTACCAGACGTGTTTCCAGGTAAGAAGTCACAAAATTAAACATATAATTTGTAAAGTATTACCTTGAAACAAAAGGGAAATATTTGGAACATATAGGGTGGATGAATTTCAGCACTATAATATGATAATTACCAATTTTATAAGAAGTTTTATCTAATTTGGAAGGTATTACGCTGATAGTAGCCAATAATACTGTGAAAAAATCAACATATATCACCCTGTTATTATCATGTTATTACAATATTAATATAACTATATTACCATTACCCAGATATACATATGGTTATCATCAAACCCTTTCCAAGTGATTACATTGGTAAGTGTATGGTATTACATCTGTTACCTTCTTATTTCCTTATTACCCCAGTGTTACATTTTATTACTGTGATGTATTACCCAGATATTCCTTTGGAGATTACATGTTATTACCAATATATTACCTCTTTATCATCACAATGTTACCCCACTATTACCATCTTATTAGCATCTTATTGGTGTATATTTCAAACATATCATTGTTAAAAAGGGGTTCCTTGGTTTCCCCTATGGCATAAGAAAACATGCAGGTTCTTATTTTTCTCTCTTTCTTCCCACCAACAGCCTTACTGGCACCACCAGAAAGAAGGAACCAGTACTTGAGGCTTATCTATGGTTCAGTCATGGTTCAGTCATTCAGCCCACAGTACATAGAAATTAATCAGAGTAGTCTAAAATATTCATTAAGCTTTCCTATATGAAAGGTTTTGTAGTGCAACATATTACTGGCCTGTCTGCCAGAAAAGAGCCAAACCACAGCACAACCTAGTACTCTTTGCTGAGAGCTTTAACTCAGAGTTACCACTGGTCTGTCTCAATCTCATTAAAGTTTCACTGAAACCTCGAGAGATCCAACGGAGTCTCCTCCAAGCGTGACTGATTTTATATGGGTGAGAGACAGCGATGGAACAACAAGACAGTGTATCGTGCAACTATAGATTCCTTTAGAATAAATATAAGTATGTATATAAGATAAGAATGAGAAGAATAAGAAACATATTTCTGACAGTGTTTGTATTGTACAAGCCATTGTACAGCGATGATAAATACTGAAGTGTTTGTGTATGCCGGTAAAGCCTCTGAGGCTACAGTAAGCTGAGGTCTTGCTTTTTTTCATCAGGAAAGGAAAAAGTCAGTGTCAGCTTTGGTAACACTCAAATAATCACAGTGCAAAAAGATCATCAAAAGCGAGCAAACAGAATAGGAGAGAGAGAGAGTGGGCGATGTCTCTCTGTGGTGTGATCTGGGCGTTCTTCCTGCTGTCGTTCATGCTAATGGTCTCTGACTGGGATCAAAGCCATGCAGCAGAGGAGCTGAGATGGGACCCTGACTGACGCAGGGACTGAGTGACTTGGGCCACCTCAGTAATGACCCAGCAACCAATGGGCCTGAACAGGACCTGACGCAGCACAAATCTCACACAGCTTCAGACACACTGCTGTAGACACAGTGCTTAAAATGAGAGGCCAGCACACTGACTCAGCCCGAGACAAACACAGACAACATAGTTTGAGGAGAGAAGTAGACCGAAGAGTCAACCCTCTGTTTTACAGAAATGAACCGACAACAAAAATCTAACCTGAATTGGTGTAGTCACACACTATGCATTTTCTCAGCGTAATGACGGTAGTTGGATCAAAGCATCAAGGCTAAAATTGTTTGATCAAAGATCTTAGGTAGTAGCCCCCCCCTCCTTTTGTGTTGGGATTAATGGGTTGCAGTGCATGGTTGTTGGCGAGCCATCACAGATTCCCAAATGCACGGGGAGGACAGACAGAAGACAAGAGTGAGATTACAAAGACAGTGCTTGAAGAGATCTCCAGCCACCCTCGGTATCAACCCGATCACCAATACCCTCAAGTGTAAGGCATCAGCATGAAGAACATAAATATGTTACCAATCAATAGTATAACTGAATGATAATGATAAGATAATGTGTTAATATAACCCAAGTAACTGTATATCGATCTACACTGCTAAAAAAATCAAGTGAACACGCAATCATCACAGTAGAACAAGTCAGTTAAACTTCAGGGATATCAATCTGTCCAGTTAGGAAGCGTAAGCGATTGGTAATCAATGTCATCTGTTTTGGGGCAAACTAAAGTGACAACAGGTACACTGGAGTGGCAACAGCAAGACAACCCCCAAAAAGGGAATGGTTTTGAAGGTGGTGGCTACAGACAATTGCTCTCTCCTGATTCTTCCTGCCTGATTCTTCTTCAGTTATGCATTTTGCTAGTTTCCATGTCACTACTGGTAAAATGAGGCAGTATCTGTAGCCCATTCAGGATGTACAGGTAGTCCAGCTCCTCCAGGATGGCACATCCATATGTGCCATCGCAAGGTTTGTTGTTTCTCCCAGTACAGCCTTGAGCATGGAGGAGATACCAGGAGAAAGGCCATTTCATGTTGAGACCTGCACAGTTCCGTAGAAGGACATCAGCACAGCAGCAGGTCCAGTATCTGCTCCTTTTGGCATTTGCCAGAAAACAACAAAATTGGCAGGTCCACCATTGGCACCACGTTCTGTTCACAGATGAGAGCATGTTTACATTGAGCACATGCTACAGATTTGAAAAAGTCTGGAGACACCATGGTAAATGCTATAATGCCTGCAACATCATCCAGCATGACCAGTTTGGCAGTGGGTCAGTGATGGTCTGGGGAAGCATTCTTTCCTTAGTGGGTTGCACAGACAGTGTGGCTGAGTGCTGTTAGGTTCCAGGATGAAATCCTCAGACCCATTGTCAGACCCTATGTTGGTGCAGTGAGCCCTGGTTCCTCCTGGTGCAGGACAATGCCTGGCTTCATGTGGCCAGAGTGTGTAGGCAGTTCTTGGATGATGAAGGCATTAATGCCATTGACTGCCCCCAATGTTCCTGTAACAGCAGTGGTGTGGAGAGAATGCAGGAGATGGAAACAAGAATTCACAGTGCTCACTTTATTTAGCCCACGCATAAAATAATAAACAACTAAGCCATCATTTGCTATCTAACAGCAGGCAACAGTAAAGCCCAAAACAACAAAACCTCTTCATAACACAGAGGTAAATATCATTGTACACTTACCGTGGTATAACACGGATACAATAGGATAGCTTTAATCTTCTCAAGATGAGTCTTAATGCTGCACTATGTAACGTTCCATTCATCTGTCCTGTCTGCCCAAATTGTACATACATTTTTAAAATATTTTTTTATCTAAATATTTTTACTGAACACAGGAATAATATAGGGACATTATAAACAATTTCCAAAAATACACATTATTATTATTCTACTCTTGTATAATAATCAACAATCACAATGGACATACACAGGAACTACAGTGGGGAGAACAAGTATTTGATACACTGCTGATTTTTCAGGTTTTCCTACTGCTGGAATTCTTACTGGTTGGTAGTTGATCAAATACTTATGTCAAGCAATAAAATGCAAATTCATTATTTAAAAATCATACTATGCAATTTTCTGGATTTTTGTTTTGGATTCCATCTCTCACAGTTGAAGTGTGATAAAAATGACAGACCTCTACATGCTTTGTAGGTAGGAAAATCTGCAAATATACACAGGTTAAAGTAGCCTGGAAAAATCCAGACCCAAATCCTGAACGATTAAGGGTCTGGGTTCGAGTAATGTAAATGACTCAACTCGAGAGGCGGCACCAAGCGTGCATTTGAAAATCTCACTGTATGCAATTGGATAACACTACGACCAATCACCAGTGGGTTTTCACTAACCCTATGGCGGAGCTAACTGGTAGATAAAACTCTTGCCTTATAAAAACGTCCTTTTATAAAAAAGGAACGATTCGAGGCTCGTCTTTTGTTCCTATTTTAGACAAAAAGCCAAGTCTAACTCATTCATTGTAGTGGCCCAAGTAGTTTTAAACAACTGGTGTTAATCCATAGCGATCTTACAATGTTTACTAATGACTTCGAGATCGCAGAGCTGTCGTGTCGTCATCTGTTTAACACGCCTCTGGCACGCCTATATCAGATACACCGATGTGATTGGTGCAGCTCGGATACAAGGGCATAGTTAATGAGCAGAATTACTCGGTGCCAGAGTAACTTGCTGAGCAAATTCAAATTGTGCTCTCGCGAGAACTCTGGATTTCCAGGGTAAGGTTAAAGGGGAACACTAATGAAATTCTATAATTTGTCTATGTTCCTAAATCATTTGAAGTACTTATTTGACATTCTGGATCATCAGTCAACTCTCTCATTCAGGGAGAAACATGTAGAGCTAGCATGAGGGCTAAAAAAAACAAATGATCTTTCACAAAGAAAAACCCAAAAATTGTGAATCCCAACTGCTTTTGGTATATAAAATATACATTTTGTATAATACATGGTGATGGGCTGATTGATACCGGAGCTCCGATGCTCAGATGCAGTTGTCAAAGCATAGTGATTCGAAACAATGAGCTGATGCTTGTATTAAGTCTCAACACCACCTGATTGGTGACGTTCGAAGCTCTGGACATCACACCATTCTCTGACTGACAGGTGTCGAAAAGAGTTGGTTCAGTTCGAAAGAACTGGTGCATTAGCACTGAACATGATCAATAAAAATGAAATCCCTTCATTTCAAGTGCTGACAGTAAATATTTTAGAAATGGAGCATTTAAGCAGTTTCAGATGGCACTTTGAAAGAGAAGCAAATTTTAGAAGCAAATCCCTTGAACACCCTGCTATTTACTGTATCAGTATTTATGTTAACATATCAATACATATAATTATGTTTTTACCTTGGTCTTAATAATATAGCTGAATAGTATGCATTGAAATAAATAATAAGTGAAAATTTAGGGCAGTCTCAAGCCTATTCAGTACATTACACAATTTAAATCAAATTAATAAAATTTAAATTAATTTAAAGAACTGCCACTAATAGTTGTTTTTATTCTCATATGACAATCCTTAAGATCTATAATATATATATATATATATATGATTAGATCATGAATAATGTTTGTCAAAAAATGAACGGGGTGCGACTTCTACATGAGACTTATATTCCAACATACTGTACTCCAGTACTCAGAAGTGGTGCAGCTCGTACCGCATATGCTGCTCTCTTTGATTTACTTGTTGAGTTACAAATTTGAATCCCCATATAATGTATTTGTTTGATAATACTTTTTTAAATATTGCCTACATTTAATTTCTAATTTTGACATTAGTTTAAATGAGCATAGGCTCTACAGATTTTAACATGGTTATACAATTGATTATAGTAAAATAGATTTTGTTTCAAAGGTGCAGTAACACAGCACATGATTAATGACATCCGAAGCGTCATTTCATGGGGTGGAAAACCTCTCCTTGGTATTGTTGCTTTCTTGAATACAAAATTGGTCTAAAAATCCAACCTCTATTAGACACAGTATTCATAATGACCGATAGCTCAGTTGGTAGAGCTTGGTAAATATAATCTTAAACGAACAAGATTGAATCCAGGAGTTGGATTACATTTATATTATTCAAACCAAAATATTAATTGACAGTCACTATCATATAATATAATCTCCAGCATCCTGAATTATAGACCGGATGCACAGTTATTGACTAGATAACCAATATGAATGTCAAAAGTGTGAAACGGGATGGACGTGAACCCCATCTTCAAACTAAATATGAATCTACATCAAGAGCGTAGGAACAGGGAGAACGGGTGGGACCTGTCCCCCCCCAATTTTACAGACAGGCAATGTGGTCCCCCCCAATAATAAGAACAATTTCTGAAAAGTACATGGTGTTTGTCCCCCTATCTGGGGAAAACAGACTCGACCAGTCGAACCCCGAACGCCGTGCTACGTTAGCTGAACTGTAAGCAAATTGTGTTCTGGAACTGTGAACTTGTATCCACCACGCTTCTCAATCATCTTGGATTTGTGTGCGGCCCGTCTCTGGTCTGCAAGCATCCTGATGTCATGAAGATGTTTTCTTTGCTCCTTGTCAAGGCTTTGGGTTAGTGCATGGTACCATGCTGGGTCACGGGTCTGGATATTCTGTAGTATGGCTTTGAAGATCTGGTACTCATCCACCAGGTTGTCTTCATCGTCCACAGCCGTAGTGTAGCCCTCCATCACCGTCTTCTCAGCGTCATCCTCCTCCCAGTCCTCATCATCCTCCTCCTCTCCAGCATGCTTAGCCAGCAAGTATTAAATTAGTATTAGATATAATCTCTATATGCTGCACATCAGTTGCAGGCTCTGTATTGTAACTATGTTTGATTGCATTGTCCCTGTTAAATAAATAAATAAATAAATAAATAAATAAATAAATAAATAAATAAACTATCTGTACACATACAAAGTTCTCAGTTCTTCGGTTTGCATGTAAGGACCGTGGAAATGTGGTGCTATTTTGAGCCTTAGTGGTTAGTATTATAAAATAACAATTTCTTTTTACTTCATCTGTGCCCTCACAACTAGCGTTATAAGGTAATTATCAGTTCACACTATAACTTGGCACATTCGATTAGCATGAATACATATCCCAGAGAACAGTCGACTTGGTACCATGTGTTATTAACCCCTAGGTTCATTTTGCACTGGAATTGTCCTTTAAAAATGATGTTCCACATTAAAAAGCAGGCCACATGTTTCAAGCAATATGGGAAAGAAAAAGGATTTCTGTGCTGCGGAAAAGCATCAAATAGTGCAATGCCTTGGACAAGGTATGAAAACATTAGATATTTCACTAATAGTGTGATCATCGTACTGTGAAAGGATTTGTGGCTGATTCAGAGCACATTTGGGTTTGTGCAGATAAAGGCATAATGAGGAATGTTACTGCCAGACAAATTCATTGGATTAGGAGAGCAGCTGCTGAAATGCCATTACAAAGCAGCAAACAGGTATTTGAAGCTGCTGGTGCCTCCGGTGTCCCACAAACCTCAAGGTGTAGGATCCTCCAGAGGCTTGCAGTTATGCATAAACCTACTATTCGGCCACCCCTAATCAATGCTTACAAGCAGAAATGGTTGCAGTGGGCCCAGAAATACATTAAAGGGGTGATAGAATGACTATATAGGCTATTTCACACTGTTTATTAATATCTCTGAATAGGGTCTGTAACTTGGTTTTACTCAAAATGGCCCTGGTGCTGTTCTATGCACCCTACTGCAACCCTGTTAAAATGCCACTGAATGAAACGATAGGTTTCCTCCATATATGGTATGCTCATGAATATTTAAATGAGCTGCGCGCTGATTGGTTGGTTTAGCTGCAGAGCAAAGACGCAAAGTTGACAACACACAGCATTCAATTATACATCGTAGTTGTACATACCATGGAGACATTCGGTGTTGAACCGTACATGTTTGAACCTGAGTCGGATAAAGAACCTGATGTGGAGGAGCAACCAGTCACCCATAGATAGGAAATTACTACTTCAGAGTGGTAAGTTTGGTCATTTAGGGATTACTTGAATTTGCAGTGTAGCCTAAGATCACATGTTAGCTGCAATACTAGCGTAATACCCACAATTAGTCTGAGCATAACTTTGTATTAGTAATGTTTTTTGCATTGTAAGCAAATTATTTTGCTCACGAACTAATTTAACACTTGTACCCTCGTTCCTTTTTTTCACGTCGTACAGTTTGCTGAAGAATTTGTACCAATTGTTTAGATGGCAGTTCATAGGCTAGGCTATGTGCCTGCATTGAAATGAGTGCTACTCGCACTCAAAGTATGTCAGTCTTGTAATATTGTTTATACATATATAAACAGTAGGGAGAGCTCATAACTAATCAGTGACCTATGAAATGTATACCAAGAGTAAGAAAAGTATTATTTGTGGTAAATAGGTAGTAATGAACTCCCATTACCTGGTCATTTGGGTTTTATTTAGAGACTTCCCAAAACGGCTGATTAGG
>JACXGM010013088.1:0-23376 GCA_016801145.1 Umbra pygmaea
AGCTAACCATGTTGTGGAATGAACAAATAAAAAATTAATAATATAGGCTAAAAAATACATTTAAATGTAAATTGTGGAAAAAAGTATTGGAATTATTAACTCAGTAGCGATGTAAACAAATTGGGCTAGTTTTAAGACATTTTGGGCTGTTTTTGAGCAGTCATTGGGCTAGTATTTTCTGGTTGACCTGGCAACCCTGCTGCCTCCCTAAAGAAGATAGTTTCACATCGGAGCGAATTATTGTGTGTAATGTTTTGGGCATTGGTCCCATACGGCTGTATTGTATTGGATAATGAAAGCTTTGAATCATATGTTCTTATCAGTTTACTATCTAATACGTTCCCCACCGGGGAACTATATATATTAAGTAGATTTTTCGAACAGGGTTTCGGAAACGGGGCTTGCTCCGTCTGCTCCACGCATCAACTCGGTATTGCAGTACCTTCGGGAACGGTGCACCTACAAGTGTAAAAATTAGAAAAGTATATTATCCTCCGCCGAACGAAGCAGACTACCTAGCTAGCAACTGGAGGCGAAGCCCTTTTCGTTTGCTTTTGATTTTTCCTGCTATTTTCACTTATCCTCCCCTGACCAAAGCTAGCTAGCTACAGTATTGCCAACACTGGCATCTTTGCTACCGGAGTATCGGTGCCTACGGTACTTCAAAAAAATGGGCATCGTCAGTGTTTTGTCATTTTAGAACTGGAAGGTTTCGGTAGTATCGGTTCTCGTGACATCCCTACTTAGATAGTTATCTTTTAATTGGGATCACCTGGCAAACTAATTACCACAGGTGTCTGAGATTGATTTCAGTGATCCAAAGAGCCCAAACACACAATACCATCCATGAGTTTGATTGAAAAACAAAATATTTAAAGTTTATGACACTTAATTCCAATTTGCATAATAATTTGGATTGCGGTGTACATATTTAACTAGTATTGAATACTAAATATTGCACAGTAGGTGGGTAGAAGAAAGTCCAGGGATTGGGGGGGTTAGACTATGAAGTCAATGCATGTGTGAGTTCAAAGTGGTTATGGCTTTTGGATAAATACTTTTTGAATCTGTTAGTCCTTGTTTTGATGCACCTGTAGCGCCTCCCTGAGGGCATGAGTTTATACAGATCAAAAAGGTGGGAGCTGTCCTTGATCATGTTTTTTGCTCAGCTGAGGCAGCGGGAGGTGTAAATGTCCATCACGGAGGGGAGAGGGCAGCCAATGATCTTCTGTGCTGCCTTTACTGCTCTTTGAAGCCTCTCCCTGTCTGCCACGGTGCAGCTGCCGTACCATGCTATGATACAGTACGTCAACAGGCTCTCAATGGACGAGCAGTAGAAGGTCAGCAGCAGGTTTGAGTCCAGGTTGTGCTTCCTTAGGACCCTTAGGAAATGTAGCCACTGTTGAGCCTTCTTGATTACCGCTGTGATGTTATCTGTCCAGGAGATGTCAGTGGAGATAAGGACGCTGAGAAACTGGAAGGTGTGGACCCTCTCCACACACTCGCCATTGATGTAAATGGGGGCTAGATGGGTGCTTTTCTTCCTGAAGACGACAATGATCTCCTTGGTTTTCTTGGTGTTCAGAGCCAGATTGTTCTTTGAATATCAGGCTGCCAAGTTTAGGACCTCCTCTCTGTAGGCTGCCTCATCTCCCTTTGAGTTGAGTCCAACCACTTTGGTGTCATCAGCAAACTTGACGAAAAGGTTGTTGTTGTGAACTGGACTACATTTGTGGGTGTAGAGACAGTACATGCGAGTGGAGGAGAGGTGAGGGCCGAGTCTCACCGTCTGGGGCTGGTTGGTAAGAAAGTCCTTTATCCAGGCAGATGTGGGAGGGGAGATCCCGAGAGTGACCAGTTTGGTGATGAATGATGAATATCCAACCATACATGTTTGAGCTGGAATACAGTGTTATTAAAGTGGCCACTGGTCAATCTCTCAATGACAACCGAGACAAGTGTTTTGTTGTAAAGAGTGAAACAGTGATACATTTGTACTTTTAACCATCTCCAGCCAAGAAGATGATTATATCTGTTTGTTAGATCATTTGAGTTACAATGCTTTTATTTGGAAAAACCAGCCAGGCCTAGATGGATGACCAAACTATCACAGGTAAAGAGCTGATCAGCATAATCTAAACTGGAATTGCTTTTGTTAAAAACAACATGAAATGAAAAATAATGTCTCACAGAATACTGCTCACTCTGTTCTAATTTGAGCTAGTTATGATGTTTACTGTAGTAAAGACTTCTTCTGAAAAAACTACCAAAATTTGAGTTAGAGTAGTCGGTGAATGGCAAGCTAGCTAGGTAGATAATTGTCTGGTGCTTTCATTCAGCCAGTCGACCTGGCTGGAGGTAGCATATATAGCTCAAATGTAGCATCTTATAATTGTGTAAATACTGGGAGAAACAGACGAAAAATGAGATATAATGGCTCTCTGCTCACTTTTCTATTTTGACCTAGATATGATTTATAGTTGTCGGTCGACTTGTTGGGAACTAACAACCAAAAGTCAAGTTAGACTAGTCCATGACTGGCTAGCTGGCTACACTAAGTAGTTCATTGTCTGGGGCTTTCATGCAGCCAGTCGACCTGGCTGGAGTTACCATTATTAGCTGAAATGTAGCACCTTGTGATTATATAAATACGGTACTTGGAGGATTGGAGGTAAAATAATGGCTCACAGAATATTGCTATGCCTGTATGAATTGGAGCTTGGTAAGATATCTAGCTCTTAATGAACTTGGGAGGATATACAGACTGATTTACTGTACTGGCCAAGGACTAGTACAGCACTGCAGCTAACTATATAGGTCAAAGACGAAGCTGGCTAACTAGCTAGCATCTCTCCTTTGCATTTGTGCCTACTGTATGATAACGACTTGTCTTTTACAGCTTCTTTTATAAATTGATTGATGGCAGATTCAGGTTAAATCTGTACCTAATGAAGCGAGGTAGGGCATATAACTTGGATGATATTGTAACCCATTGTAAATGTTACAAGTTACAGTGTGTTATTACTATCTAGTAGGCCAAGGTCCTTATGCTAGATACGATGTCACTGAAGTGACTCACAGGGAGCAGGCACAAAGTTTGCATTGAATTCTGGACCTTGTGGTATTTCAAGTAAAAGCTTAAAAAATAAGTCCCCGAACTGTACTCTCGTCTGTTTTCGGAAAGAATTGCAGAAAAAGCAGTGCATATGTCACAAATCACTCTAGGGTAATATTTTTAAATATTATATTAAATATTTTTTATTTACTCTGGAATGGACCTTTAATGCAGAAAGATATATACAGTACACATTTTCAACATCATATGCTGCCACCTGGACATTGTCTTTTCCAGGGACGTCCCTGCATTTTTGTAGCAGGAGAATGCCAAACCACATTCTGCCTGAATTACAAGTGCATGGTTGCATAAGCAGAGATTGCAGGTGCTAGCATGCAATCCTGACCTGACCTGTCCCCGATTGAGAATGTGTGGCACATTATGATGCACAATATAAGGCAAAGAAGGCCCTGTACAGTTGCACAGCTGAAGCCATGCATCATGGATGAATGGGGGAAATTTTCACTTGCTAAACTGAAGCAAATTGTGTCTACAGTGCCCAAATGTCATTAAAAGAAGAGGTGATGTCACACAGTCGACTCTCAACCTTTTGGGTGTGTGTTGAAGTCATCAGATTTGAAATGAGTGAATAGTGTCAAAAATAAATTTAATTCACAAATGAATATCTCAAATAATGTGTTTATAATATGTATTCAATATAGTACAGGGTGAATTGAATTTTCAAATTAAATTTTCTTTGGCTTTTTCCATACTGTTTCCAATTTTTTCAGAATTGGGGTTGTATATGAAACAGAGTATGAAAACATTGGAACCGTTAACTCCAACAATGTATGTTTAATGTGGAAGAAGGTGTAATCATATTTCAATGGGTTCTATCAAGAACCCTACTTGTCATCCAAAGAATAAGTCTGGACTAACAAACAATCTTCTTAAAACACTTACTTTTATAAATATTTTTTTGAATACAAAGGTTATACATAGAACTCTTTGCCTAGCAAATAACCTTTGACTGCCAAAAAGGGTACTTCAGATGAAAACAGTTATTGTCAAGGAGCCCTTTTTGAATTCTTTATTTTAGAAGCTGAGGTCACGAAGCACAACAGATGGGCAGAGGTTTTAATCACAATAAACAAAAGGTTCTATAAGACTAATGTCAATAGAAATGAACTTCCATGGGTCCTATCTGTGCATGCAGTATAAAACGTTTAATATGAAAATCTTGTAGTGTTATGAGGTGTTTTTAATCAAACTATTTAAAAAAACACAATGCTACATTATATTTAAAAAATAAAATTGCTTGCATTTTAAACTTATTTTTCTTGATGTTGCGCGAGTAGAATCAGTAAGGACCCATCTTATTTAGTAGCATTCACGCTCCACATGTGACATATTGGTACTTGTAGAAAGGAGTCAAATGCAGGTTTCACATTCTATAACTTTACTTCATAAATGTAGGGAAATAATACAGTGCCAACTGGCAAACAGCATGAACTGGGCAACAGTAAGCCCAAATACATAGATGGACAACTGCACAACAACTATAACTCATAGCTAACACCTAAACATACACAACAGCAGAAGACCCCACCGAGTACCACTCATCTCCACTACAAATAGGAAAAAGAGGCTACAATTTGCAAGGGCTCACCAAAATTGGACATGTTGCCTGGTCTGATGAGTCTTGATTTCGGTTGAGACATTCATATGGTAGAGTCAGAATTTGGCGTAAACAGAATGAGAACATGGATCCATCATGCCTTGTTACCACTGTGCAGGCTGGTAGTGGTGGTGTAATGGTTTGGGGGATGTTTTCTTGGCACACTTTAGGCCCCTTAGTGCCAATTGGGCATTGTTTAAATGCCACGGCCTACCTGAGCATTGTTTCTGACCATGTCCATCCCTTTATGGCCACCATGTACCCATCCTCTGACGGCTACTTCCAGCAGGATAATGCACCATGTCACAAAGCTCGAATCATTTCAAAGTTTCTTGAACATGACAATGAGTTCACTGTACTAAAATGGCCCCCACAGTCTCAACCCAATAGAGCATCTTTGGGATGTGGTCGAACGGGACCTTCGTGCCCTGGATTTGCATCCCACAAATCTCCATCAACATTTCTAAAGAATGCTTTCAGCACCTTGTTGAATCAATGCCACGTAGAATTAAGGCAGTTCTGAAGGCGAAAGGGGGTCAAACACAGTATTAGTATGGTTTTCCTAATAATCCTTTTTTTTGTGTATATTCAATGGTCAATCAAATTGTGTGTTTTGTGCCCTATAAGAAATAACAATATTTCAGAGGTTTGACAGTCACAAATCTAAAATGTTAATTTAAAAAACACAAATCTAGAGTTTTTCTCTAAAATTTAAACAACATTACGATTGACAGGTTACCAAGCTTGTTATAAAGTACTCTATGTATCTATCTACAAAGCTGAGCCAACCAATTAAAGTTCACATGAAACAAAAAGGAATAGGAATTTTACTAACCAGTGCAAGACATCGTTTTCAATTTATTTCACCAAATCATTCCTAATAATACTTTAGGTAGTGTATATACAGATGCTGATGATCCCAGCTCAGCACAGGTGCGTAATGACAAGTGGGGAGCGTGAAGAGGAATGATGGTGTCAAGCGGAGACGTTTACTGCCAGAGCACCGGCACTCCAGTAGGGGGAGTCACACGATCACTAAACGTGACACCACACCTCACATAGATGACCTTTAAACCTTTAAATATGCAGACCAGTGAGGCCACAGAGAAAGGAGGAGGTGAGGAAATGTGTTAAAGAACTAATTTAGTTCACTAGGTAAATGTCATTAAGTGCAGGTATTCAATTATGCTCACTTCCTGTTGGGTCTACATTGTGCCAAAAATTCTAGTGTTAAAAATTTCACCTTTTTTTACAAAAACAATTAGCCAATTTTTTTCCCTCCCAATTGGTCATGTCTAATTGTTCCTGACCTTGCCTTCTCAGCAGGTGCAGGATGGTCGATGGAGCAAACATGCTGTCCTTCAAGCACATTTTGAAGAGCTACCAGATTCTTATTACTCGCGGAACACAGAAGCCTTTTGTCTGTGCGAGGAAGATTTACACATTTGCCAACTATACTTCTGTGATTGAACACCCAGGTGGCCGATCTGCAAACAAGGAGTTGCCGGAAAGCAATGTGGCAATGTATGTTAGTCTGACTTTTGTAATCCCTTACCCCATGCATTGCTGGACGAAAATGCTGAAGCTGCATGCATAGTCCGAAAGGCCGTGACCAGGATTGAACCCTGTCCATCGTAATTTTGTTGTCCAGAGAAACAGTAAAACGACACATTTTCTCTTGAAATGAGGATGACAGAAACCACATAGCCACTTTCTGAAACAGTAAAATGGATCAATTAAGCTGAGTGACGAAAATGGCAATGTTCATTCCCAAAAATACTGTCCCATTGTGCCAAACTCCATTGTTTACATTTTTTTCATCACGCCCAGCTTCCCACTATACCACAGAGTTACCACAGGTTTGCAATGCATTATATTGGCATGTTATGTAATTCATACTCATAAATAATACGGTAAACAAAATAATGTTTAAAACATATCCTTGTCGATGCGTCCGTCTGGCGGAGCAGACATACATTAGATTAGATAGTTGTCCACTAGGGAAAGTTGTGTTCATAAATGTCATCAGCTACGGAATCATGGTGTTCATGTATATTCCGTTAGTCCGTTTCATTTCCATCCATCAATTGGATGGTCCACAATCACCTGCATGGTCATAAAAAGCCATGATGCCAACACAATGCATAATGACGCACAATGGCTGATCTTGCGCTGTTAGAAGATGTGGCAAATCAAAGGATTGGGAGGGAATGCATTTTCAGACAGCAAGAAAACTTGCTGGCAAACGAGGACGAGTGGCTTATGAGCCGGTTCCGATTTCCTTGGGGCACCCTGTTGGACCTCTGTGCTCTATTGGGCCCAGCGTTACAGAGGAGCACTCGGAGAAACCACGCCGTGCCAGTTCCAATTCAAGTCCTTACAACACTTGGATTTCTGGCGACTGGCACTTTCCAGAGGGAATTGGCTGACAGGTCTGGGATTTCACAGCCAACCCTCAGCCGGGTTATGCCAGACGTGTTAACAGGTGTAATTGATGTGTCGCATGATTACATAAAGTTTCCTTACACTGCGGTTGAACAGGCAAACAAAAAAGCGCAATTTGCAGCTATGTCCGGTTTCCCAAATGTAATTGGTGCTATTGACTGCACTCATGTTGCCATAATAAGGTAATGAAAATGCTTTCATTAATCGAAAGCATTTTCATTTGATCAATGTCCAAATAATTTGTGATGCAGACATGTTGCTGTAATGTAACCAATTTTCCCCCACCAGTGGCAGACACACTTTCGCGATGAAGCCCTAGACGCTTTGACATAGACTGATATTTGACCACTTTTTATTTGGGCCACGATCCAACTTTCTTACAGCGTCTGCAACCTTTTGCCACTCCAACGCCTTTTCGGCATTGGTAATAGGCACACTTTGCCCTTCAAACAACATTTTCCCCCTCTTTTCCACCTCGCCAACAATATTTTCTACTTCACATTAAGTGAAGTTTCTTTTCTTGGTTTTCCTCTCTCTGTTTGCCATGATTTCTCAATCAATGAATATTAATTTTGGGGTGTTTCACTGACTATTTATGGGCAATTGTAGGCATGACATGCAGCCGCAAAAGCTCCGCCACATTTAGAGTTGATTGTGATTTATAAAGGAAAAACGGCGTAGGACGTGCGTGCGCACGTTTTTTTATAAATCTGAATATTTCTTTGCGTACGCACGTCCTATATTTCGTCCGTACGCCACTTCTGATGGAAATCCACCGCAAAGTTTTGTAAATGAGGCCCCAGGACTGGAATTGAAATGTCGTGCTCTAGGAGAAATGTCATGCATGGAGATGATCTATTGATCTAAGTTATTATGAATTACTTTATGAGGTAACATTAATTTATATGGTAACTTAATGCTGAATATTTATTATTTAGAGTAACTCAAAGGGGCATTGAATTTGGTTTAACCAATTTAAAGTATATTGCAAAATATAAAAAAATGAAATGTTCATTCCCAACTTTCCAGGTGTCTGGTTAAGTATATTCTAAATTCTTGCTTTCAAGCCTTCAACATTTGAACCACTTGTAAACATTTTGCTACCCTTCTAGGTTTACTATGACAGGAATGATGCCATTTTGAACCGCTAACTGAATTCCTGCTTTTTATCTCTTATCCTTGGTGACTCATTGTGAGTTTTCTGACAGCCCACGAAGTGGGTAAAATTAATGAACACTACAGAACTGCTGTCAACCGAAAGGACACAAACTATACTGTATGAATTTATGAAAAACATACAAAAATGTATTATCCACATAAATCCACATGTTAAACCCTGCCATCACAGCGGGCTGAGAAACCAGTAAAATGGTACAAATGTGATTTATTCTTTCTCCAAGAACTTTCACTACAGACCCTTGAAACGCAGATCTGCCTCTTGATACTAATCAGATCATCAGTAGTGAATTAAAGCCTGTTTGATATGCTCTGTGAGTCGAACATACTGCTATTGAGCCCTTTGTGTGTGTATGTGTGTGTGTGCATGCATGTGTGTGCGTGCCTGTGTTTGGTGGAGGTGTCTTGTTCCTCCTCAGTGCCCTATCTGTGACCTCCCTCCCTCTTCTCCCTCCATGTCAGTCCTCTCATGTAGCTATCTAATTACACACCTACAGTAACGTTATCATGGAGCTCACCCAGTAGATGACCTGAATAAAAGCAATTACTGATACAGAACTATAGACCCTCCATCCATATCCATCCCTCTGTCTCTCATTTACTCCTCCTTCTCTAGTCCTCTCCTTTTTGGCTCATTCATTCCTACTTTTCTCTGTCTTTTTCTTTCTCTCACTTTTTATCTCTGTCTCTGATTTCTCCATTTAATTTTCTTGGTATGGCTGGCATTTTTCCACTGGTGACTTTTCAGAGCTACAATTACAAAAATTAAACTATAGTGTATGTCAGCCTTGTAGAGGAAGTCAAACGCAGGGCATATCTGGCGTTTCTTTCTTTCTGTGAGATGCCAGAGCAAATAATACAGGACTGCGGCGTACACAAAACTGGTACTTTCACAAAGCAAAGTACATATATATTCGAAATAGGATGTCCAGGGATCCTATTCCGCAGCAGAGGAAAATCACTCACAGCTCCATCTCTGAAACCAGGGCTTCTTATACCTGGTAGATAATGAAAGTTGTAGGCAATCAGCCCTAATGAGAGAGATGTGAGACAGCTAATGTGAGTATCAGTAGACAGGGGAACTTGACCGTCTGATCCCTGGCGCATCAGGAGAGGGCGCCCTGGGCTCTGATCTTATAACACTACCCCCTTGACGCACAGGTCCCCCCCAGGTAGAACTCACGCAGGAGGTGGGGGTCTAACACATCCCTGGCCGGAACCCAGCACTGCTCCTCCAGATCGTACCCCACCCAATCCACGAGGTACTCGGGCCACCCTGCCGCCGTCTCAAATCAACGATGTCCCGAACAGCATACACTGAGTGAGTCACCCTCGAACTCCAACGGAGGCGAGAGTGTCTCCAGCACCTCGGCCCCTTGGAGACGGTTGTCCACTACTGGCCTGAGGAAAGACACATGAAACACTGGGTGAACACACATGCTAGATGGCAACACCAGCTTATAAGACATTTCATTGACCCACCCCAGGACGTTATAAGCAAACCGTGGACCCAGCGTCCAGCAGGGCAGGGGGAGGGGCAGGTTCCGGGTCTTGAAGACAGCCACCAACTTGCAATCACCAACATCATAACTGTGTTCGGCAGGAGACAGCTTCTAGACTGCACAGGGACGGAGCTTAGCAGGGGTAACTGATCTCTGAGACAGTACCGCCCCTATGCCACTCTCTGAAACATACACCTCCACCACGAACTGTGACTTTAGATCTGGGCCAACACAGGTGTGGATGTGAACAGAGCCTTCAGGGAAGTGAAAGTCCTATCCGCCTCAGGGGTCCACCGCAACCTGGTTGGCCCACCCTTGAACAAGGACGCGATCGGATCTGCGACCTGACCAAAACCACAAATTAACCTCCTGTAATAATTGGCAAATCCAAGGAATCGCTGTACTGCTCTAACCAAGGTCGGAGTTGGCCAATTACGCATGGCACAAATTTGAACCTTCTCTATCTACACCCCGGTCAAGGAAATCTGATAACCCAAGAAGGAGACTGCGTTTTGGGAAAACAGGCACCCTGGACCCTGAGGTGCGAAGGTGGCAAGACACTGCATCATGTCCTCTCTTGCCCTGGGTGGGATCCGAATGGAACTAAGGAGGAACCTCCATTGCATCTTCTCGCCTGTAGCAGGCTGTCCAGCCAGATTGACATATCTACCAGCTGGTCGAAACCCAACGTGGTATCACGACAAGCCAGCTCCCGCTGGGCATCCTCCCGCAGGCCGCACCGGAAGTGATCGATCATAGCACGCTCATTCCATCTGGAATTCGAAGACATATTCCCTCGCCGTCCTCCTGCCTTGGCACAGATGGTAGAGGCGCTCCCCGATGTCTCGTCCCTCTAGGTGGTGTTCGAATACGGACGAGAACAACCGGGTGAACGCCTCGTAGTCATTGATAACAGGATTTCCATCCTTCCTTACAGCATTTGCTCATTGTAGGGCGTGGCTGCCCAAACAGGAAATTAGTGTTGCCACTCTGTCACGGTCAGGCGCAGAGGAAGCAGTGGTTGAAAAGTACATGCTTAGCTGTAGTAGAAAGCCTTGACACTGGGATGCTTTCCCGTCATACTCTCTGGGCAGCGCGAGATGGACCGTGGATATCAGAGCAGGCAGCGCAGGGGTGTTGGAAATGGAGGGCACAGCAGACCCGTTTCAGGTCCAGAGACAGGCAGTCTATGCTCGAGCTGACAAATACTCTGGACTACCTGTTCCATAGCCCTCCCAAGGTTTTCCAGCGTCTGGTGATGCTCCCTTATGGTGTTCACTATTCCTGGGAGCTCCAATCCGCCTGCTTAATTGTAATTTCTTAAGGTGAGTGATTCTGAGAGGCTTGTAGAGAAAAAAGTCAAATGCGGAGCTTATCTGGCGTTTCTTTATTTTCGTCAGAGTATTGTGAGACGCCAGAGCAAATAATACAAGACTGCAGTATACACAAAACTGCTATTATAGCAATATACTTTCACAAAGCAAAGTACATATATTTTCGAAATAGGACATCCAGTGATCCTATTCCTCAGCACAGGAAAATCACTCATATCTCCCTGACCCAAAACAGGGCTTCTTATACCTGGTAGATAATGACAGGTGTAAGCAATCAGCCCTAATGAGAGAGATGTGAGACAGCTAATGTGAGTATCAGTAGACAGGGGAACTTGACCGTCTGATCCCTGGCGCATCAGGAGAGGGCGCCCTGGGCTCTGATCTTATAACAGTACCCCCTTGACGCACAGGTCCCCCCCAGGTAGAACTCACGCAGGAGGTGGGGGTCTAACACATCCCTGGCCGGAACCCAGCATTGCTCCTCCAGATCGTACCCCACCCAATCCACGAGGTACTCGGGCCACCCTGCCGCTGTCTCAAATCAATGATGTCCCGAACAGCATACACTGAGTGAGTCACCCTCGAACTCCAACGGAGGCGAGAGTGTCTCCAGCACCTCGGCCCCTTGGAGACGGTTGTCCACTACTGGCCTGAGGAAAGACACATGAAACACTGGGTGAACACACATGCTAGATGGCAACACCAGCTTATAAGACACTTCATTGACCCACCCCAGGACGTTATAAGCAAACCGTGGACCCAGCGTCCAGCAGGGCAGGGGGAGGGGCAGGTTCCGGGTCTTGAAGACAGCCACCAACTTGCAATCACCAACATCATAATTGTGTTCGGCAGGAGACAGCTTCTAGACTGCACAGGGACGGAGCTTAGCAGGGGTAACTGATCTCTGAGACAGTACCGCCCCTATGCCACTCTCCGAAACATACACCTCCACCACGAACTGTGACTTTAGATCTGGGCCAACACAGGTGTGGATGTGAACAGAGCCTTCAGGGAAGTGAAAGTCCTATCTGCCTCAGGGGTCCACCGCAACCTGGTTGGCCCACCCTTGAACAAGGACGTGATCGGATCTGCGACCTGACCAAAACCACAAATTAACCTCCTGTAATAATTGGCAAATCCAAGGAATCGCTGTACTGCTCTAACCAAGGTCAGGGTTGGCCAATTACGCATGGCACAAATTTGAACCTTCTCTATCTACACCCCGGTCAAGGAAATCTGATAACCCAAGAAGGAGACTGCGTTTTGGGAAAACAGGCACCCTGGAACCTGAGGTGCGCAGGTGGCAAGACATTGCATCATGTCCTCTCTTGCCCTGGGTGGGATCCGAATGGAACTAATGAGGAACATCCATTTACACATGAAGCTGAATGGAGTTTTGTCAGTTGACGCAGTTGCTTTGTGAAACTCATGTTAGCTAGCCAAAGTGACTCTTAAACACTAGATGGCTTGCTTGATTATTGGTGGAATAAATTGAAAACGATGTCTTGCACTGGTTATTAAAATTACTATTCCCTTTTGTTTCATGTGAACTTTAATTGGTTGGCTCAGCTTTGTAGATAGATACATACAGTACCTCATAACAAGCTTGGTAACCAGTCAATGGTAATGTTGATTAAATTTTAGAGAAAAACTGTACATTTTCGTTTTTTAAATTAACATTTTAGATTTGTGACTGTCAAACTTCAAAAATATTGTTATTACTTATAGGGCACAAAACACAAAATTGGATTGACAATTGGATATACACTCACCTAAATTATTATTATGAACACCATACTAATACTGTGTTTGACCCCTTTTCGCCTTAAGAACTGCCTTAATTCTATGTGGCATTGATTCAACAAGGTGCTGAAAGCATTCTTTAGAAATGTTGGCCCATATTGACAGGATAGCATCTTGCAGTTGATGGAGATTTGTGGGATGCACATCCAGCGCACGAAGGTCTCATTCGACCACATCCCAAAGATGCTCTGTTGGGTTGAGATTTGGTGACTGTGGGGGCCATTTTAGTACAGTGAACACATTGTCATGTTCAAGAAACCAATCTAAATGATTTGAGCTTTGTGACATGGTGCATTATCCTGCTGGAAGTAGCCATCAGAGAATGGGTACATGGTGGCCATAAAGGGATGGACATGGTCAGAAACAATGCTCAGGTAGGCTGTGGCATTTAAACGATGCCCAATTGGCACTAAGGGGCCTAAAGTGTGCCAGGAAAACATCCCCCACACCATTACACCCCCACCACCAGCCTGCACAGTGGTAACAAGGCAGGATGGATCCATGTTCTCATTCTGTTTACGCCAAATTCTGACTCTACCATCTGAATGTCTCAACAGAAATCGAGACTCATCAGACCAGGCAACATTTTTCCAGTCTTCAACTGTCTAATTTTGGTTAGCTCTTGCAAATTGTTGCCTCGTTTTCCTATTTGTAGCGGAGATGATTGGTACTCGGTGGGGTCTTCTGCTGTTGTAGCCTATCTGCCTCAAGGTTGTGTGTGTTGTGGCTTCACGAATGCTTTGCTGCATACCTCGGTTGTAACAAGTGGTTATTTCAGTCAAAGTTGCTCTTCTATCAGCTTGAAGCAGTCGGCCCTTTCTCCTATGACCTCTAGCATCAACAAGGCAGTTTCGCCCACAGGACTGCTGCATACTGGATGTTTTTCCCTATTCTTTGTAAACCCTAGAAATGGTTGTGCGTGAAAATCCCAATAACTGAGCAGATTGTGAAATACTCAGACCGGCCCGTCTGGCACCAACAACCATGCCACGCTCAAAATTGCTTAAATCACCTTTCTTTCCCATTCTGACATTCAGTTTGGAGTTCAGGAGATTGTCTTGACCAGGACCACACCCCTAAATGCATTGAAGCAACTGCCATGTGATTGGTTGAGTAGATAGTTGCATTAATAAGAAAATGAACGGGTGTTCCTAATAATCCTTTAGGTGAGTGTAGATTGTGTTCAATTGTACAAAACCACAATAAAGTGGCAGACATTTTTATTTACAACAGCAATTTGGAAATATAATATATGGGATATGGAAGAAATATCTTGAAATTTGAACCAGGCAGTAACTTCTTAATGCCTTAGATCCCACAGTGTGAATGGACCTGTTGACTTTCAGACTTCAACCTCAGAGTTCTGAAGGAGAGTAAAGGTACAGTATGGTGTCCAGGAATCAATAATCCATTGTAATGAAGTGCCAGACTCATTATGTTTTCCTATGTCAACCAGTATTACAGCTTCAATGGTTTTCTAAATTAATAACTTAACTTTTTGTATAACTCTAACTCCTCCACAAAAACCTAAACTGTATATTTTTTCTCAAGTCATCAAGCTCTCAAAGGGTGTTCAGTCACTGAAACGGATGGCAGGTACAAACAGGCTAGAAATTCTCTCAGGCAGATAAATGGATTAGTTACATCTTTGCTGCATCAATAATTCCCTTTCCTATTTGTTATATCTTTATGTTATTTCTATTTGTATGTTGATCGCGTCAACTTGTTGGCAGCAACACCACGTCCTTTCGTGGTGAATTAATGAAATTGGACGAGGTGCCTGTGTCCATACTGCCAGCGGGCCCTGCAGCCATGCCTCATCCTGACGAGGCCCCCGTTCATCGGTCAGTCGCTCTGAGCAGCCGGCCTCAAACAGACACCCAAACAACACCTATTTCCACAGCCAAAACCAGTCAGTTAAATGGCAAACCTCCATATTATTTCTACAAAGACAGAACTATTCACTTTTTTCCATGCTTGCATGGGTAATTTGTTCAGCCCTAAATCACATGAAATACGTTCTGAGGGAAGTATTTTGTAAAACCGAAATATGTGAAATATGAATGTATGAGAGGGTCAATTACGTTTGTAGGGAACTAAACTGAACACTCGAATAACGTTAAATATGAACATATGAAGATCATGACGTAGCATGTAAATAGCGTAGTTTTTGCTATGGTGGACGGGCGTATAAATCCGCGACTTGCATGTCAGTGTTCGCGAGTTCAAATCCAGACTGGCACTTTGTGTGTGTTTTGTTCTACATTGATTGCATCATGCAGACACGCGGTTATCGGTTTTTGTAATGTTAACCCTAACCTTAATTCTAACCTTAACCGTTAGTAACCTCATGCCTAACCTTAACCGTTAGTAACCTCATGCCTAACCTTAACTGTTAGTATCCTCTTACATAACCAGCTGTGAATGTTCCAATATAATTTCAAATGCTATGGAATGTGTGGAATGTTCTCGCATAAATCCGCTAAACGAAATGTACCGGAGCAACGTAATTAAATTACAAATATAGCCTAATAACAAAACGTGCAGTTCAAACATAAAAAACCCTAAATAGGTTGGCATATAACGTAATTAGAGATGTACGGTTGGATTTGTTCCTAGTTCGGTAGTTAGGGTGAATTGTCCTAATGTGGAACATTTTTAGCATTTTAGATTTAGAAATATTGCAAAATAAACATACATTGCAGATGACACATTCAGAAAATAATGTTTTTTTATCACATGACACAACAGCTATGGAAAACCAATAGTTTCACTGACATTCATGCACACAGCAAAATCACCAGTGTTAAATCAACTCTGAGAGAGTTAATGTAACACTCTCAGTGTTTATATGGAACACTGAGAGTGTTAATTTAACACTCTCAGAATTGATTCAACATTGGTGATTTTGCTGTATGTATTTATGGGGGACCTACAAACACTAAACCTTAGTTGTCCCACATTAGGCGGTGTCCCACTTTAGGACAATTCACCCTATGTATAATTTGTTTATTTAATTTCTCCAAGTAGTGGGTTACTTAAGCAGTGTGCACAATAATAATGTTTTGAGAAATCCATTGACCCACCACACTGCAGCTGCCTATACATACTAAAATATATTGGATTTTAAATGTGCAAGCACATTTGGACTTTACATTTTATTAATTCAGTAGATGACCAACTCACAGTGAATACAGGGACATCCAACTGGATCAACTTAGGGTAAAGTGCGTTGTTCAAGGACACAACTCTTCTTGGACTCAGATTTAGATAATCTTTGTTTAACATAATCCTGGCTTCACAGTAATGTACCAACTAATATGATAGACATTGCTGGATATCGATGTTTCAGAAAGGACAGACATGCAGGCAAGGGTGGAGGAGTGTTAATATACATCAGAGATAAGTTTAAATGTCATCAGTTGAATTGAAAACCCCTCTTGAACAGCGATGCCACAAATTTGTGTAATAGATTACTTTTCTGGGCTGGGCTGAGTTCACAACTTATGGAAGTTCCTCAGTACGACCCTAATGACCAAGTAAAAGATGTGCTGTAATTATTAATAATTGTTCTTATTGAAGGTGAAACACTGTAAACTTTTACAGTGGATTTCCTGTCAAATTTCAACCTTTTCTTTTACAGTGTATAGTCATGTTTTAGTTTTTAATAGATTACTGGTAAGTTATGACCTTTTTTTACCTGGTCATATTATGCTTTCCTTAACTGTGTTACATGTGCTTGTAATAGGTTCAAAAAATGAAAAAGCCCAAAGTTTGATATTGGGGGGGGGACACCATATATTTTGCACAAATTGTTTTTATCATTAGGGGGGACCACATTGCCTGTAACCATGTTTGACTGCATTGTCCCTGTTAAATAAATAAATAAAATGAATAAATAAAATAATTTGGCTCATCCAGCAATCAAACCAGCAACCTTCTGACTACAATTCTGACTCCCTCACCACTTAGCCTTCTAACGTTTTAGAATGTGACCTCTTCTGAGCCGTGTTCTGCCTTATTATTCCATCCATATGTCTATGCTCCACTAAAACAATATGACTTCAGCATTCTCCCATTATGGAGCCATTTATCTCTGAGAAGGCGGATGGATTTGCCATTGCAATTCCAGTATCATGCCGTTCTGTGGGGCACTGTTTGGTGCTTCGATAATATATTTTGCTGTTTAGTGGAGCAGTAACACTAAGCTAAGGGATTGAGACAACAAAAACAACTGTTCCCCAAAGTTGAAAGTTGCCTCAGAAATCAATGGGTGCCTGCTACATTGCAGGAATGTTTCATGGGGTGTGTTATCTCACTAATAGGCAGATAAAGCTAGCAAACACATGGATGGTGAGCATGTTTTCTTTATGCCTATCTGCTTAAATCTCTCTGTTCTTCTCTATCTCTCAATCCCTTAGCCCCATTTTTCTTTTTTGCACAAAGCTTCTCCATCATTCTCATTCATCCATCCCTCGTTCACCACTCTCTCTTTGTAGCCGCGTTCCTCGCTTTGGGCTTCCTGACGTATTTCATGACCTGACTACCTCCTTTAATCCTGAAAGCCTAAAGGATTTTGTTGTACCCACACAAGTGCACAGTCATACATTCACACAAATGAATCATGCACCACACCAATACACAAATACTTACACATATTCAAACACACACACACACTCCCATGCACACATCTTTACTATCATGGCTGGCAGCCATGCCTGTAGAAACCTTGATACGCTAACTTAACCTGGTGGTATTCCGTGGTTATGTTAGTGTAGAGAGATGGGAAATTGCTGTGCATTCTGGAAGAGTTTGGTAAGCGACGGAGCAAGAGAATCCATTACCCTGGACTGGGGGTGATACCAACCCAAAACACAGCTGAAACCCAGTCCAAATCCCCATTAATTACACTTGGATTGACTTACATTGGATCATTAAATGTTGGGGAACTGCTGGTCTGTCTGATTCACAGTAACCCACATGAGAGGGATTATACTGTACATGAAATAACTCTGGACAGCTATTCATTGACTGGGCCCCTCTCCCTCCCTAACACAAACACAGTATGGAAATCACATGGCCCATGTCTTGCATACTAAACACCACTTAGAGTTAAACACCTGTTTCCAATGCAGAGGGTAACTACAGTGTATTTCTGTGTTTGTTTCTGAGAGGGGCACATAGCTGTGGGCACATCGTCTTTGTGCGGAACTGGAAAGTGTGTGAGTGTGCGGTGCAGTGGGTTCTATGCAGAGAGAGTTCAGCGTTTGGTTGTGGAGACCTCAGTAAAGCCCTGGCTCCCGGCTGGTTCCAATCCGCTGTAGATTTCTCTGGATGCCAGAACAGGCAAGCTTGGGCCAGGCGGGGAAATCAATACTGAACGTGAGCTCCAAATAAGCCTGGCACTGGGCATAATCCACTGTCACACAGGCTCCACACCACTCTCCCTCCCCAAGCCACTTTCATTTCAATATTTGTCCCAGTATTTGTCTTCCTCTCATATCTGGCCATATCTGCCAATCTCAATATGTGTCTCGGCGTTTCTGTTTTTATGTTCCCATCTGCTTTTCTGACTTATTCCAATTGATTCCTGTCTTTTCATTTCCTGTCTAAGAGGGTTTATATTTGCTGAGGTTTCAATAACCAGGATTTGTTGGATTATCCCCCTGAAGGCAGAGTTAGAGAGGATGTGGCCTCCCATATAGGAGATATATCTGATGGTTTCCTGGCCACTCACAAACGGGATTGTAGCCTCTGCGACGTAGATATTCAAAGGAATATTTAAGACGCTTTAAGACAATCATCCAAATCCCAGAGGGCCGCTGCTCATAACCAGGCTGATAAACGGCTGCGTGGAGGCAAAGCAGGGGAGGAGTGGGATCTCAGCCTGCTGAGAGAGTGTCAGTAATTGGCTTGGAAAAATAGTTTAGGGGAGCAGGAGACTGAGTGTGTCTCTGGGTGGATGGCAGCCTGCAGCAGCCACATTCATTTGGTAACTGGTCCAATGACGGATCCAGGGAAACAGTTGTGCACATCAAGCATTCCCTTTCCTATCAGTTCAGCCCAAATGTTGGTTTTACAGGAGGCTCATTCAAGGTCAGGTTCTGGTCCTCTTCTCCAAAAAACCCACAGTAGCTCTGTTAAGAACCTTGGATCCAGCCAAGCCCCAGCACGGGTTTCAAACCACCGCTGTGCTGCGGACTTGAGGACAATGGCTGCCAGTTCTTGGGTTTGACGGTGTCAGAGGCTTACGTGAGCAGGAAAGCTGAACTCAGAAATTGACATGAAGAGCACACGCTTATGTTTGTCATTATTCATGAGAAAATTGAGCTACACAATAATGTGTTTTGGCAGTTAATCATAAATCATAGCACAACACATCAGAAGATATCATGTTCTGTTAGAAAAGGGAAAAAAGATCCTGTCAGAATGTTGCACCAGTCAGCAGCTGTGAAACAACACGAACATGATAATGTCCTTAGCAAGGGTCAGAGAATGGGAGCATGACAACTAGAGGTATGAGAACGAATATGAACTATGTTCTATAGATATTTTGTTATTCAGCACACCACTCTTGAGTTTTGAATTGAGACTCAAATAGAAATCAGCTAAAGCATATGTATTCACTATATTGTGTAGTATGGCATAAGGGTTTGCAGAAAATATCCATACCAATCAGCAATAAGGCTTTCTCAAGAGCAAGAAAATGTATAAGATCTCAACTTCAACAGAGGGAATAACATTAAATAACCACAGCAGTGTTTCCACTCTTTTCCTTTTAACATGATTCCCCACTACGGCAAAACCACAGCTGCCAAGGCAAGAAAAACAAATAAAAACACAAATCCAAGCATTAATGTTCATTTGATTTGTACACACACTTTATAGCCATAAATATGTGGACACCTGACCATCACACTCATTTGAGATTGTTTGACATCCTATTCCTAAACCATGCCCCCCCCCCGCTGTGGCTATAACTGCCAGAGGGTGTCTGTGGGGATTTGTCGGAGTGTGTCTGTGGGGATTTGTGCCCATTCAGCCAAAATAGCATTTTGGGGGTCAGGCACTGATGTTGGACCAAAAAGCTTAATGCGCAATGACCATTTCAATTCATCCCAAAGGTTTTCAGTGGAGATAAAGTAAGGGCTTTGTTCAGACCAACTCAAATTCCTCCAAACCAAACTCACTGAACAATGTCTTTATAGACCCCGCTTTGTGCACAGGGGCACAGGCATGCTTTAACAGGAAAAGGCCTTATCCAAACTATTGCCAAAAAGTTGGAAGCACCCGATTGACTAAAATAACTTTGGCAATCGGGCAATTACCCTTTATTGGAACTTAGGGACATAGCCAAACCCTAATAAACAGCCCCAGACCATTTTCCCTCCACATACTTTTGGCCATATAGTGTATATCATCTGTTTGGGATGGACGCTGTTCCCAACATCATTGAGATGGTTGTGCTATTTATGAGATGGTTGTGCTATATATCTGCATGCAGCACTCTCCTAACCAACACATCAACCAATCAAAAGTGTCAAAGGGACACTAACTGGACTACACTTTTCGCTCAGGCTGTTGGAAAAACTACATTAGGTTGCACCCATGGACAACAACACCCATTCCTGTATGTACCACATTTGTTTAATATTTTTGGTGTATAATAAATACAGTTGAAGTCTGAAGTTTACATACACCTTAGCCAAAGACATTGAAACTCAGTTGTTCACAATTTCTGACTGCCACGGCCGTGACAGAGGGTGATCATTGCCCCTTATCCAGGACAATTATCATGACATAATACTTCTCCAATCACCTGTCTCCGTTCTGGTCACTGTTCACACCTGTTCTTCATTCTTTAATCAGTCCGGTATTTAAGCTATTGTGTTTGTTATGCTGTTTGTGGTTCAGGTTCTCTGGTTAAGTGTTATGCTGCGTACGGTTAGCGCTCTACTTTATGTTTGACTCTACGTAAGTCTTTGTCAGGAAATTTAATATTTCATTTATTCTACGTCGCTCCTGCCTCCCCTTTCCTGCACCACAGTCGACACAGCTTTTATTTTATTATCACATTCCCAGTGGGTCAGTTACACTCAATTAGTATTTGCTAGCATTGCCTTTAAATTGTTTCTTACACTAAGTTGGGTGAATTTCGTCAATTTCTCCTGATAGAAATAGTGTAACTGAGTCAGGTTTGTAGGCCTCCTTGCTCACCCATGCTTTTCAGTTCTGCACATACAATTTCTATACTATTGAGGTCAGGGATTTGTGATGGCCTTAAGCTATTTTGCCACAACTTTGGAAGTATGCCTGAGGTCATTGTCCATTTGGAAGTCTCACTTCAACAAACTTTAACCTCCTGACTGATGTCTTGAGATGTTGCTTCAATATATCTGCATAGTTTTTCTTCCTCATGATGCCATCTATTTTGTGAAGTTCACCAGTTCCTCCTGCAGCAAAGCACACCCACAACATCATGCTTCACGGTTGGGATGGGTTTCTTCAGCTTGCAAGCCTCCCCGTTTTTCCTTGAAAACTTAAAGATGGTCATTATGTCTAAAAACTTAAATTTTTTGTTTCACCAGACCAGAGGACATTTCTCAAAAAAGTACGATCTTTGTCCCCATGTGTAGTATCTGCCTAAGAATTTAGCTAGTATTAATCTGCATCGCTATTTGTACTTGTTGTGAATATTCAGGCCACAAGAAATAATTATGTTTTGTTTTTGTAGTTGTTGGGTCACTTTTACTCACGACATGCTAACCGGCAACATAGGATTCCATTCACTATGCTAAGCTAAGCTAGCGGCGGTGCTGCTGGACACCTATCTACATCTAGGGGAGACACTGACTAACCCTATTTCAACAAAAGGTGGCATGTTCCTTTAATAGGGAGTTACCGTGCAGGCCTCCTGTCTCATAACTTGCTGCCAGCCCTAACGCATGTTTTTATTGAAAGATAATAAAAAATTTATCTGACAGGCAAGTTTAACAGGGAGTTGCCAAGCAGGCCCCATGTCTTATATCACTTGCCTGCAAGCCCTAACGCATACTTTAGCAACAATTGTCATTTTGAAAGACTGAGAGGCAAGCTTAAGAGGTGTTATCTTATAGGCCCAGTCTCATTTCACTTGCCTGACAGCTCTAAAAATGTTTTCAAAACCCAGACTAATCTCAGTTATAGACGCTACAAAAGAGATGAGTCTTCAGTAGTTGCTTAAACATTGAGACAGTCTGCGTTTCTAACATGTACCGGTAAGTAATTCCACAGTAAAGGTGCAATATAGGAAAAGCCCTACCGCCAGCTGTTTGTTTTAAAATTCTAGGTACAGTAAGGAGGCCTGTGTCTTGTGACCATCGCGTAAGTGTAGGTACTGTATGTGCGGCTGTAGTGGGGGGTAAAAGAATACAATTAATGTGCACTCATGAAATTAACTAATTAATAATTATTTTTTTCCTTTTCCCCTTGGTGCAATGTGATGTGTTACGTGATAAGGAAATGCTTAATAAATGCGTAGAGAATGATCTTATTGATCTTATTTACCTCGTAGATATTTAATATCTATAATTCTGGCTCCAGAATAAGTTTCCCTATTAGACCAGAATAAGTCTTGAACTTAACTGTCTTTGATAGTTTAAGATAGAGGCAGTTGTCTATTTCCCGTCAGGCGCCCGCGTTGTTTAAATAGCAAATTCACTTGCGCCCATATTTGCGCCCATGGGAGTGCTGGTCTAATAGGGAGGTGTGTTTAGGATAATTCTGGGTGTATTGCGGTATGTATTGTATATCTTGTATATCTGGGTGTATTGTATATCTTGAGGCATCTGAAAGTGATCGTGCCATTGACCAACAAAAACCTGGGCTAAAGTCAATGGTGCAGCACGTCATAGTTATTTTAACAGGAAATTTGTCAAATGCACCTATGGCATAGGCACAGCGCGTTCACACTATGCTTGTTGCACACACACAGGGAAGCGCTGCAGCAGACGAACATGCAAAATATTACAAATAAAATATGATGGTGCAAATCCGCCATTATAATAGCAATGTGCAAAAGGTACAAACGCGCCTGGCTCTTAAAGGGAATGGGAGATAAATCTATGATTGGTTTATTGCATGCACTTAGTACAACCATTTTAGACCATGCACCCAGCGCATGGACCTTTTTATCCGCTGTCAAACTATTCGTGCGCCGTAGAGAATGGTCGCATGGACGATGGCTCCGTTCACTCTATGCAGATTTTGGCTTATTACTGTTTTTTTAGTTTTTATTTCTGCACCTCCTGCACTGTCGCTCATACAGTATGACCGACTAGCACTTTTGGATATACGTAATTCACTGGATACAGACTTTTTTTCCACTTACCGGAGTAATTGCTG
>JACXGM010013089.1:0-23362 GCA_016801145.1 Umbra pygmaea
CTGCAATGATTGCTGCAGAGAGCTTTAGGAATGACGGGTCCAGGTTATCTAGCCCAGCAGATTTGAAAGGGTCTAGCTTTTGCAGTTCTCTTAGGACATCAACTAATTGAATTTGGGTGAAGGAGAAATTAGGGAGGCTAGGGCATGGTATTGCAGAGGGTGGGGGACTGTCAACTGGGGTTGGGCCAGTGGCCAGAATGAGTTTAGCCCGGTCAAACGCATGGCCGGCCATACCAAAATGCTTATTAATATGATCAACTATGGCCGTTTTGATTGTGGTGATAGTGTTGCCTAGTCGTAGAGCAGAAGGCAGCTGGGAGGAGGAGTTCTTATTCTCCATGGTCTTCACCATGTCCCAGAACATTTTGGAATTGGTGCTACAGGTTGCAAATTTTTGTTTGAAAAAGCTAGTTTTGGCATTCCTGACTGATCGTGTGTAATGGTTCCTTACTTCCAAACTATGATGCTGCCACCATCATGTTTGACAGTGGGGATGGTGTGTTCAGGGTGACAAGCTGTGTTGCTTTTACGCCAAACATAACGTTTTGCATTGTTGCCAAAAGGTTCGGTTTTGGTTTCTTCTGACCAAAGCACCTTCTTCCACATGTTTGGTGTGTCTCCCAGGTGGCTTGTGGCAAACTTTAAACAACACTTTTTATGGATATCTTTCAGAAATGGCTTTCTTCTTGCCACTCTTCCATAAAGGCCAGATTTGTGCAGTATACGACTGATTGTTGTCCTATGGACAGACTCGCCCACCTCAGCTGTATATCTCTGCAGTTCATCCAGAGTGATCATGGGCCTCTTGGCTGCATCTCTGATCAGTCTTCTTCTTATGAGCTGAAAGTTTAGAGGGACGGCCGGGTCTTGGTAGATTTGCAGTGGTCTGATACTCCTTCCATTTAAATATTATTGCTTGCACAGTGCACCTTGGGATGTTTAAAGCTTGTGAAATCTTTCTGTATCCAAATCCGGCTTTGAACTTCTCCACAACAGTATCTCGGACCTGCCTGGTGTGTTCCTTGTTCTTCATGATGCTCTCTGTGCTTTCAATGGACCTCTGAGACTATCACAGAGCAGGTGCATTTATACGGAGACTTGATTACACACAGATGGATTCTATTTATCATCATTAGTCATTTAGGTCAACATTGGATCATTCAGAGATCCTCACTGAACTTCTGGAGAGAGTTTGCTGCACTGATAGTAAAGGGGCTAAATAATTTTGCTCGCCTAATTTGTCATATTTTTTTTGTTAAAAAAGTTTGAAATATCCAATAAATTTCATTCCACTTCATGATTGTGTCCCACTTGTTGTTGCTTCTTCACAAAAAATTACAGTTTTATATCTTTATGTTTAAAGCCTGAAATGTGGCAAAATGTTGAAATGTTCAAGGGGGCCAAATACTTTCGCAAGGCACTGTGTCAATAGACCAGAGACACTTTGTTTTTGCTGTGGTTTTAATATTTTACAAAGCTGTATTGTCCAGCCCAGGGGTCTCATATATAAACGTTGCCTATGCACGAAAAGCTTGCGCACACAGTGTGATGTGTAAAAATTTACTTGACGTGAGAATGTGTAGGCCGTCTGCAAAGTCTCATCTGGCTCTGTAACATGGCTAATTCTAAATGAAGTTCTGAAAAAACTCACCAAAAATGACAAAATAAAATTTCAACTATAGTTACTGTTATACCTCTATGACGTTGACTATTCCAAAAACATAATTACCTCTGCTAATAAAAGTTTGATCATTGATGTGGATGATTCTCATCAAAATGCCAAAACCCAAACACGAAATGCTATTAACGGTTTAATCTGCCACTACTTAATAACTTCTGTTAAACTTGAGGGTGTCAAACAAACAACAAAGTCAATCAGGAAATGCATGTCACCCTTTGTATATTGCACACAGCACAGATTACTTACCACAGATTAAATATATACTCGCAGTGCTGTGCAACTACAAGATTGGCATGGGAAAATGCTATTGTCTCTGTGAGCCTGACTCTGGCTCATCCATAATGGACAGGAGGCATGAAGCACCGATCCAACTTCCAAGGATGAAATGCAGTAACAAGTGGGCAAAATCACTCACCTGTGATGCTCAATTGATCCCGGGGATTATGTGTAAATAAGTGAACAAGGTGTGGGAAATTGGGTGTAGCCTATAAAAGGATGTGTGAAAGATGATGCTATACTTGATGTGCTGCTCTGGCATTGCTAGAAGACATTGCAAATAGGAGAATCTGGAGGGTGTGTATTCAGAGACCAAACTGATTTGCTGGCCCATGATGACTGGCTTATGAGTCGATTCAGGTTGCCAAGGCCTACCCTGTTGGAACTCTATGATGAGCTTTGGCCAGCTTTAGATGCCAAGGAAACACGCATTACCTATTCCCTTGCATGTTCTCACCACTGGGCTTCCTCGCTACGGGGGTTTTCCTGAGAGAGCTGGCTGACCGATCAGGCATATCAAAATCAGAATATTTATTGTCATTTTACAAAAATGAACAATGAAATTCTTAGCAGCAGTTCACCCAATAAACATAAATCTAAATTAAAAAAACAAGAAAATAAATAGTAAAACAATACAAGGATAAATAGAAGAAATATACACACTAAAAGTAATAGTTATTGCACATGGTCCGTATGTGAGGGTGTGAATGTGTGTCCGCGCATGGGGGGGGGTGCTAGTGACCGTGAGTGTTCAGTGTGGTGAGGGCTTGTGGAAAGAAGCTGTTCTTGAGTCTGTTTGTCCTGGTCCTGATTGACCTGTAGCGCCTGCCAGAGGGCAGCAGGTCAAACAGGGTAGCCAGGATGGGAGCAGTCTTTGATGATTGCCTTAGCTCTGCTGAGGCAGCGGGATGAATGGATGCCCTTCAGGGAGGGGAGGGTGCAGCCGATGATCCTCTGGGCGGTGTTGACCACTCTCTGGAGCTTCTTCCGTTCTGCCTCAGTGCAGTGGGAGAACCACACCGTGATGCAGTACGTCAGGATGCTTTCGACAATGGAGCGGCAGAAGGTCACTAGCAGCTCCATGCTGACGTTGTTCTTCCTGAGCACTCTCAGGAATTGCAGGCATTGCGGTGTCTTTTGATGACAGCTGTAGTGTTTGCTGTCCAGGAGAGGTCGGCAGAGATCATGGTGCCCAGGAAGGTGAAGGTGTGGACCCTCTCTACACAGTCTCTATTGATCTAGAGGGGGCTCAAAATCTGCCCTGTTCTTTCTGAAGTCCAAAATGATCTCCTTGCTCTTTGCTGTGTTCAGAGCCAGGTTATTAGCCAAGCACCACTTGGACAATTCCAGGACCGCGTCTCTGTAGGCTGACTCGTCTCCCTCAGAGATCAGCCTCACCACCATTGTGTCGTCAGCAAACGTCAGTATGGCGTTGTTGGTGTAGACAGGTCTGCAGTCGGTGGTGTAGAGGGTATATAGCAGTGGGCTCAGCACACACCGTTGTGGAGAGCCTATGCTCAATGATTGAATGCAGGAGAGGTTGGGTCAGAGTTCTACTGGCTGGGGTCTGTTAGTGAGAAAGTCTTTGATCCAGGAGCAGGTGAGTGGGTGGAGTGCCAGATCAGACAGTTTGCTGACCAGGATATCGGGAATGATTGTATTGAAAGCTGAGCTATAATCAATGAAGAGCATCCTGACATAGCTCTCTCTACGCTCCAGATACTCCTATATGCATGATGGCTAAGGCGTCCTCAGTCGATCTATTTGCTCTGTATGTAAATTGGTGGGGGTCAAAGTAGGGAGGAAGGCAGTCTTTGATGTGATCCAAGACCAGCCGTTCCAGGCACTTCCAGAGATGGAAGATGTTGGTGAAGACCTATGAAAGCTGGTCAGCACAGGCCCTGAGAACTTTCCCAAGAACACCGTTGGGTCCTGCTGCTTTCCTGGGGTTCACTCCCCTGAGCATCCCTTTCACATCCTGTTCCTGCACAGTCAGGGGTTGGGAGCTGGTTGGGGCTGAGGTGGTGTGACTGCAGACTGTTTGGGTGGAGTCTCAAAGTGTGCGAAGTTGTTCAGCTCTTCCACCATTGCGATGCTTGAGTCCACAGCTGCACTGGTCTGTCCCCTGAAGTTGGTGATCTGCTGGATGCCCTGCCATACCTGCCAAGGGTTGTTATTGGAGAGGTGGCTTCCTATTTTTCTCCTGTAGTCAGCCTTGGCTTCCCTGATAGCACTGTAGAGTACTTTGTTTCCTGATCTGAAGGCGGTATTACGATTTTTGAGTAGTGTCTTGACTTGGCTGGTCTACCAGGGCTACTGATTGGGGAATACCCGGATGCATTTGTCCACTGTGACATTCCCTGTGCAGTACTTTATGTACGATTGTACAGCCTCTGTATATACTGCCAGGTCCTGATGTTCAAAAACACTCCAATTAGTGTGTGTGAAACAATCTTTTAGCTGAGGAAGTGCATCCTCTGGCCAGGTGATGATTGACTTTGTCAGTGGGGATATGCTTCTTATGAGAGGTTTGTATGCAGGGGTGAGGAGCAAAGAGAGGTGGTCTGAGTGGCCTAAGTGTGGAAGCTGTGTGGCTTTGTATGCATGTTTATTGTTTGTGTAAACATGGTCTAAAGTGTTTACCCCTCTGGTTGGACACTTTACATGCTGATGAAATTTTGGCAGAATAGACTTTAAGTTTGCCTGATTAAAATCCCCCGCAATAATGTATATGCCATTGGGTTAAGATTTCTGCAGTTTGTTAATACTGTTTGACAACAGCGAGAGAGCTATGCTAACGTTAGCATTGGGTGGTATGTACACAAACCTGAGTAGCACTATTGTTAGCCCTCTAGGCAAAAGAAAAAGATGGCATTTTACAGAAAAAGACTTGAGGTCCAGTGAACAGTGTTCATGTATGGATAAGTTATCTCTAGACCATTTCATGCACATAAATACACAGACCACCACCTCTGTTCTTGCCAGAGACTTTGTTTCGGTCATAACGGTACATGGTGCTCCCAGCTAGCTGCACGGCTGCGTCAGGAATCCGCGGGTGAAGCCAGGTCTCTGATGTTATTGAAATGCAGTAAGTAGACATAATCGGTGAGTAGATTCAACTCGTCCATTTTGTTGACCAGGGATCTTGCATTGTTGAAGAACATACTCAGAAGAGGAGGCTAGAGCGGATCTTTTCTCAGTTTCGCTAGGAGGCCAGACCGGCATCCCCACTTCTGCTTCCTCTCCTTCTGCCGTCTTTGCCGCCTGCCAACACAGAGCACCCATGGGTCTTGCTATCTCAGTTAGGGTGTTGTAGTAGTCAAGACTCGACTGTAATTTTCAGCTGTAAGTTAAGTCCAATGTCCAGTAACTCAGCTCAACTGTAGCAGTGTGCAAAAGAGCACAGAAAACACAGAAATTACACTAGGATCGAAGAGCTGCAAGCCGCTGCGTCCGAACGCGCCGCCATGGCTACTTTTTCCAACCATCCCTGAGCCGCGCCATTCCACCTGTATGGAATGGTCTCATCCAGGGCCGTTTGAAGGAATTTGGGGGCCCCAAGCAAAATGGACATGGAGGCCCTCCAACCCTTCACCCTGCACGCAAAACCTACAGGAACCACAGCATAGCCATAAAGTTTAAGTTCACCCACACTTTATCTAAATAAAAAAAGGTTTACAGTGCATAAACTGCTGTTGCATAAACTGTGCATAAGAAATGTTTAAAGTGCAAATACTTGTGTATAATTAAATGTTTACTAATTATAAGTCGTGCTGTAAATGAACAGTTTATGGTAACACACATTATATCTATCATGTAATATATTAGGTATCAGGTAATAATAAAAAATGTGTAAACCTTTAAGAAACCATTTAAAAAAAATCTATAAACATTACATAGATAGACGGACCAGATATTCCTAACACTTTGTTAAGGGTAACTAATGCTTAAAAACATCCAAAGCTAATGTTTGATGCATGGAATTTATTGTGTGGTTTTCCTAACCCCTATTTGGTAAATAGATTATCATGGTGGAATAGTTAGTATAACATGCTAACGTTATACCAATTTCATCAAAACTTATTACAAAGCTATAGCAATGTCATGTCATTAAATACGATAAACAGTGATTCTGGAACAAATCTGTGTCTTCCTTATCCAGTGAAAAACAAATTACAGTAGTATGTAACCATCCGTTCAAAAAAAAGTTGCACTAACTGTTCGTTACAAGCAGCATTTGCCCTCAGGCAGGTTACAGGTAACGTTAGCTAACATAAACATATTTTTGCTAGCCTACCGGCTGCAAAATTACACCAAGACAATTTAGAGCTATTTTATCCTGTGTAATTTATCACTTACCTATATCTAGTTTTTTGTTATCCTCCTCTTCCTTTCCCTTTTTCCTTTTCTGGCTTCCTGAATCATAATTTAGATTCCTGATGCCTGCCGACCGAGAAGGTTTTGTATTTTGCTGGCAGCAGAGATCATGAGAGGGGCCCCTTGAGGGGGATCCCGATAACAGTGTCATTCCACTTTACTGCATTGACTATCAAAGGGGCGCTCACACAGTTTGTCGTTGCATTTTCTTCTTAACCAGTCGTTGTCTTGGGGCCCCAGGCCAGCTCGGGGCCCCACGCAATTGCTTGGTTTGCTTTGTCTCATCCGTATGTCACCCAGGTAAATACAATTTCCCTTCACTGTCGGAGTGCAGGCCAACATTAAACTGCAATCGCAGCAATGAGCCGATTTCTAAATGTAATCGGAGCCATCGACTGCACTCACATTGATATAAGGGCACAATCTGATAATGATTTGTTTATGTGAACAGAAAACACTTCCACCCTATTCATGTGCCAGCAATCTGTGATGTGCAAATGTGTTTGACAAATGTTGTGGCACAGTGGCCTGGCTCAACTCATGATTCATTTATCTTGTAAAATAGCAGTGTGGGGAACAGACTTCAAGCAGGGGCTGTGCAAGATAGCTGGCTTATTGGTAATATGTAATTTATGATCATTAGGCTACGGTAAAATAAGGCAATGATTTTGTATTGGAATTTGAGTATGTATGGATATCCATTGCAATCTTGGCTCCTCACCCTGCTCACAAACCCCCAGAATGAGCAAGAGCGGCGGTACAATGATGTACATACCCGGGCTCGGTCAGTGGTGGAGCGGACCATAGGGCAGCTGAAAGGCCATTGGCGCTGCCTGGATAGAACTGGTGGCATGCTGCTTTACAGCCCACAGAAGGTGTTTCATTGTGCTGGAATGCAGTGTGCTGTACAATGTGGCAAACAATGGTGGTGTTCCTCCGCCACAGGCCGAAGCAGAGATGGACGAACCTGACCCGGGCCAACCGAACATTAGGCCCAATGCAGCAGCCTTACAGCTTCGGTCAGAAATCATACACAGAATGTGAAAAAGCAAAACAAAAGTCATTTACATTTTGAGTTCTTTTGTTTTGTCATGTACAGTGGCGCAAAAAAGTATTTAGTCAGCCACCAATTGTGCAAGTTCCCCCACTTAAAAAATGAGAGAGGCCTGTAATTTTCATCATAGGTACACTTCAACTATGAGAGAAAAAAATGAGAAAATAATTCCAGAAAATAACATTTGGTGGAAAATAAGTTTTTGGTCAATAACAAAAGTTCCAATACTTTGTTATATACCCTTTGTTGGCAATGACAGAGGTCAAAAGTTTTCTGTAAGTCTTCACAAGGTTTTCACACACTGTTGGTGGTCTCCTCTAGAGCAGTGATGTTTTGGGGCTGTTTCTGGGCAACACAGACTTTCAACTCTCTATTTTCTATGGGGTTTGAGATCTGGTGACTGGCTAGGCCACTCCAGGACCTCAAAATGCTTCTTACGAAGCCACTCCTTCATTGCCCGGGAGGTGTGTTTGGGACCATTGTCATGCTGAAAGACCCAGCCACGTTTCATCTTCAATGCCCTTGCTGATGGAAGGAGGTTTTTACTCAAAACCTCACATTACATGGCCCCATTCATTCTTTCCTTTACACAGATCAGTCGTCCTGGTCCCTTTTCAGAAAAACAGGCCCAAAGCATGATGTTTCCACACCCATGCTTCACAGTAGGTATGGTTTTCTTTGGATGCAACTCAGCATTCTTTCTCTTCCAAACACGACAAGTTGAGTTTTGACCAAAAAGTTATATTTTAGTTTCATCTGACCATATGACGTTCTCCCAATCCTCTTCTGGATCATACAAAATCTCTCTAGCAAACCTCAGACGGGCCTGGACATGTACTGGCTTAAGCAGGGGCACCTGTCTGGCACCAAGCTGCTTACCTATTGCAGATACAGTCTTCCCAGCCTGGTGCAGGTCTACAGTTTTGTTTCTGGTGTCCTTTGACAGCTCTTTCGTCTTGGCCATAGTGGAGTTTGGAGTGTGAATGTTTGAGGTTGTGGACAGGTGTCTTTTATACTGATAACAAGTTCAAACAGGTGCCATTAATACAGGTAACTAATGGAGGACAGATGAGCCTCTTAAAGAAAAAGGTACAGGTCTGTGAGAGCCAAAAATCTTGCTTTTTTGTAGGTGACCAAATACTTAATGGTAAATTATGGTGGAAAATAAATGCATTAAAAATCCTATAATGTGATTTTCTGGATTTGAAGTGTACCTATGATTGATGAAAATTACAGGCCTTTCTCATCTTTTTAAGTGGGAGAAATTGCACAATTGGTGGCTGACTAAATACTTTTTTGCCCCACTGTAAGTTAGTCAGACCATCAATAACTCATCTTAATTCTCTCACTATTCCCTCAGCATCGGAGGCACGTGGCACAGCGGGGGGCACGTGGCACAGCCAATCCAGTGCACGCTCTATCCCCTGCCGTGGAGGGGCTGGCCACACATGGGTCCCCCCTTTCCCGCTCCTCCTGGGTCTCCCTCGTGCCTGACTCCTCAGTTTCCACATTATCTGAAATAAATGACATTACATCATTTGGTTCAGACTGCTTCTTGTGCATAATTTGGACGGAAATGTTTTTTTTTGTAATTGGTCTTTAAACATGTCTGAGTCGTGGTGTATTTCATACTTACCTGGATGAATGTTAGAGTCCCCCTCACATGCTGGCAGAACTCCAGTTATAAATGCCTCACCGATAATTGCAGCCACCCTTTCCTCCTGTGGCATGAGCGCAGGTGCTCCCGACCCCCCATCTGTAGCTCCCACACGGTTACGATGCGCCACCACTCATTTCTTAAATTAGAGTTTTACATCGGACCATTTCTTCTTAATTTCTGCCATGGTCCTGTTCTCCGAACCCACAGCATTTATGGCCCTAGTGACAGTTTTCCACTTTTCTTCTTAATTTCTGCCATGGTCCTGTTCTCCGAACCCACAGCATTTATGGCCCTAGTGACAGTTTTCCACTCCACCAACATTTTTTTGTTGCTAATACCTGATGACAGGCCGCCAAACAGGACGCATTTCCTCGCCTCCATCTCTGTTGTTAGAACCTCGATCTCACAGTCTGTGAAATTCTTATTTTTTGCATGTTTAGACATTTTAAATCAGACAAAGAAATTACTTCAGGTGCGCATTTATAGGTCATCTGCATATTCATTTATGGGAGGAGGCAAGGCGGGGTCAGTGGCTCGTTCACTTGCGGTCAATCTCATATTCATTGTGATTTATAAAGGAAAGGTGTGCAGGACCTGGCATAAGACCGGTTTTATACATGTGAATATTTCTGAGCGTAGGTACTTTTCAATTTTTGGCCGTACGCCATCTTCTGGTATGTAAGCTGCATAATTTATACATGAGGCCCCTGGACAGTAAGTATTAGTGTTCCCTTGTGTTTTTTTCTGGACAAAGCAGCATAACAACAATTTAATGAAAATGCTTAACTTCTGAAGTTCTTGAAGGAGTCCAGGTATTGGTTGTCAATTTGACTTTGTAGTTCCTCCGGGATGCAGTGGGAGTATTTGTATTTCTGTTTGATCCACTGTCCTCCTTCGCTGTTCTCAATTGCCACAGCTGCAACACCTGGAAATTGTGTACACGTGCAGCTATCTTTGACAGTAAGGAACATATTTGTAGAACACTTAAGTGATCAGATGAATTGAATCAAGTCTATCCTTTAGTACCTACAAAAGGACAATTGTTCTACACTTAATACAGATTAGAAACTCACCCACAACAGTGGCTCCTTGTCCCTCCACCAGTTTGATAGCAGCCTTCATTGTTCCACCTGTCTCTATCCACTGGTCCACTATCAACACTCTGAGACCTGTAACAAGCAGCACTATGGCTTACAGTACAAAATAGTGATGTGAAATTTGCTAACGATCCATTTCTTTTGATCCAAATTTTACTGCCTGCCTGATCCACTACCCTTCAGGACTTCACGTGAGTAGTGAACTACAGTCAGTCAGTGAGAAAAGCACGACTACAATACAAAGACATGTATTGTGGAGGAGTTTTGAAAAAGAAAATGAGCCAAACTCGAAAATGCAGCTGCATTTGGATGTATTTATCCAAAAAAGCATTCTTTATTATGAAGGATATATTTATTCATAATTCAAATGAAATGTCCAAAAAAGAAAATGAAGCAAGGTCAAATAAAAAAAAAAATATTTTACTATGCTACTAGGAAAAATCATGCCATGATTGAATTTAAAAACGAGAAAGGAAACTGAAAAAGCAAAGTTGAAATGTAAAATTATTTTTTTTAAATGTAAAGTGTAATGTAAAAAGACAAACTTAAAATGCAAATCTTAAATTTAAATGCTTAAACGTAAATCTTTTATTGATTGAAATGACATTTTAAAATTCACCTTTTCCATTTGGATTTAGCATTTGGAATATCCATTTGGATTTAGCATTTACATTTGGATTTAGCATTTGAAATTTCAAGTATATGTAAATGAGGAGGCGTGGCCCAAAGACTGGTGAGAGTGTCTGAAAACGAAAGGGGTGCAGAGGCACCTTAAGGACAGCAGGGGGAGCTTACTGCTGGGAAGCAAACTGAGTTTGGCAGAGCAGTATACTGTATATATGAGTAAAGTCTCGAGGAAGTCCAAACTTAGCAACCACTGTGGCTGTGCTCTGCCTCATGGATGTACTCTGCCTGGGCAAATCCTGAGAAGCAGTGGCAGCAAAAACTGTCCTGTGCTGTTAGTAGGACACTAGTCCTCACAGGCAAAATTTTATTATATTGGTGGGTTGTCTGTTTGAATTTACTCAAAATCGTACCCTATCGTTAATCTAGCGATTATTTAACTGATAAAAATGAGGGTACCCGCCGCTGCCAGTAAAAAAAAAGACACCTGCACAGCTGTTCTTTTGAATGACTCTTTGAAATGAACGGAGCCATAAAACAGCTATAAACACAGTGGGTCTCTGAAGCAAGAAATTCTTATTAAAGATGGAAAGACTTTGTTTTTACCAGTTGAGACACTTTTCTCTGCATGTGCAGGTGCAGCATATGCCAACGTCTTTGCGACTGTGTTCCTGATGCCCTTATCTCCTGTACCAACACTAGATGGCGTTGTGTCTCAGTAAATCAGTGGTTATGCCAGCCATTGAGGCCATGATTGTTCATATTACAACAAACTCCGCCCCCGAGCTCAAAGTGTTTCACATCCTCACATTTGACACCTGTGTTCTGTATGGTTAGGTCTCTCCTAAAGGAATGCTGTCTTTTTACTGGTCAGAGGCTCAGAATGTTAATGGATTAACCAATGGAAAAAGTCCTGCCAGACTTAATCAAATGTACAAAACTGTAATGGTTAACTTGTATATGTAATTCCCACATGGAAATCTAATATATGGCCGTACATGTATGTAACGTATGACTTATTTTGGCATATAAGTTGGAAACATCATCACATTTATGTACATATGTCAAAATATACAAAAATTTGCCAGTTTTATATATGTGACATAAATTTCCACATTTGACATCCATATCTGAATTTACCTGTGGTTTACATTGTGTATAAGTGATGTACTGTATAATATCTGTCAATGTATACATGAGATTATTTAAATAATATAGAAATACTACTACATTTTTTCTTGCCTTGTCAGTTAACAATTTGCCTATAGTCTACAATTTCAAACAAGAATTAATGCTTATTTGTGGGATATTGATGTTAAATACTTTATATGTGATTATAAGTAGGGGTATGACATGTGTGTCAATTAAATATGTGGTAATATCTTTTTTAAATGTATGTCACATTTAAATATGTAATTCAAATATATGGCAATATATTTTAAAATATATGTTACAGTTTTCCATTTATATGTCACGATTTATATGGACTTTATGTGTCATGGCAGGATATGGGTGATGGTTTATTTTTTATGCTGTTTTGTGTTTTGAGAATTAATGATTTGGCACATCAACTTCTGGGCACTGAGTTTTATAGCCAGCTACTCTGGGTTGATCATCATTATGCACGGGAGTAGTTGATTAGGTAATGAACCTCACCAGGTGGTAATTAATACTTAGGGTGGCTATAGCATCCTTTCCGGGGAACCATCACCTTATCATGGTGGAGAGGTTTGTGTGTCCCTATGAACCTGAGGGCTGTGTTGTCTGGAGCTTGGTTCTCCTGGTAGGGTCTCCCATGGAAAAGTGGTCTCAGGTGAGTGGCCAGACAAAGAATGGCCGGGGCCTTTGCCTGAAGCCAGGCTCAGATGGAGGGTTCGTCAGCGTGCGCCATGGTGGCCGGATTGATCATGGAGCCCGACCGAGCACAGCCCAAAAAAGCAACGTGGCACCTACCTCTCCATCCCATGGGCCCACCACCTGTAGGAGGAACCGCTAGGGTCAGGTGCGTTGCCAAATGGGTGGCAGTGAAGGTCAGGGGCCTTGACGGATCACACCTGGGCGGCAGAGGCTGGCTCTGTGTACGTGGAATGTCACCTATCTGTGGGGGAAGGAGCCGGAACTTGTGCGGGAGGTGGAGCACTAACAATTAGATCTGGTGGGGATTACCTTTACGCACGTCTCGGTTCTGGAACCATACTCCTGGATAGGGGTTGGACTCTTTTCTTCTCTGGAGTTGCCCAGGGTGTGAGTCGCGGGGCGGGTGTGGGGATACTCACAAGCCCCTGGCTGAGTGCCACTACATTGGAGTTTACCCCGGTGGACGAGAGGGTCACCTCCCTGCGCCTGCGGGTAGTGGGGAGGAAAACTCAGACTGTTGTTTTTGCATATGCACCAAACAGGAGTTCAGAGTATTCTGCCTTCTTGGAGACCTTGAATGGAGTCCTGCAAGGGCCTCCAGTTGGGGATTCCATAGTTCTGCTGGGGGACTTCAAAGTGCATGTGGGTAATGATGGACACTTGGAGAGGCGTAATTGTGAGGAACTGCCTCCCTGACCTAAACCCGAGTGGTTGATCATTGTTGGACTTATGTGCTAGTCATGGATTGTATATAACGAACACCATGTTCGAACATAGGGATGCTCATTAGTGTACTTATAAGGGTACCTTATGAGGGTACCAGAGCACCCTAGGCCAAAGGTCAATGATAGATTTTATAATTGTTTTATCTGATTAGAGGCCGTATGTTTTGGAAAGTGGCGGAGCTGTCAAACGATCACCATCTGGTGTTGAGTTGGGTCATGGGGTGGGGGAAGACTCGGGACAGACCTGTAAAGCCCAAACGGGTAGTGCGGGTAAATTGGGAACGTCTGGAGGAGGCCCCTGTACTACAGACTTTCAACGCATGCCTCCGGCTGAGCTTTTTGTGCATTCCTGTGGAGGCTGGGCGCATTGAACCCGAGTGGACAATGTTTAAAACTTCCATTGCTAAAGCTGCGGTGGGGAGCTGTGGTCTTAGGGTCTTGGGTGCCTCAAGGGGCGGTAACCCATGAACATCGTGGCGGACACCGGTGGTCAGGGAAGACATCCGACAGAAGAAGGAGTCTTTCCAGGATATGTTTTGCAGGGTACCGAAGGGCCCGAAGGGCTGCAGCCTCTGGTGTGAAAGAGGCAAAGCAGCAGGTGTGGGAGAAGGTTAGAGAAGACATGGAGAAGGACTTTCGGTCTGCACCAACATGCTTTTTGAAAACCATTTGCCACCTCAGGAAGGGGAAGCGGGGAACCATCCAAACTATATATAACTGAGGAGGTAATAAGGCAGTGGAAGGAGCACTTTGAGGAACTCCTGAATCCAAATAATACACCCTATATATTAGAGGCAGAGCTGAAGGATGATGGGGGATTGTAGTCAATTTCCCTGGTGGAACTCACTGAGGTAGTCAAACATCTCCACAGTGACAAATCCCTGGGGATTGATGAGATCCATCCAGAAATACTGATAGGTCTGGATGTGGAGGGGCTGTCTTGGCTGACATGCCTCTTCAACATTGTGTGGAAGTCTGGGACAGTGCCAAAGGAGTGGAAGACCGGGGTGGTGGTTCCCCTGTTCAAAAAGGGGGACCAGAGGGTGTGTGCCAATTACAGGGGTATCACACTTCTCAGCCTCCCTGGAAAAGTCTACTACTAGGTGCTGGATAGGAGGGTTTGGCTGATAGTCGAACCTCATGTTGAAGTTGAACCTCAGGTTGAAGAGGAACAATGTGGTCGTGGTCCTGGTCGTGGAACAACGGATTAGATCTTCACTCTCGCAAGGATCCTGGAGGGGGCCTGGGAGTATGCCCATCCAGTCTAAATGTGTTTTGTGGATCTGGAGAAGGCGTTTGACTGAGTCCCCCAGGAGATACTATGGAAGGTGCTGCGGGAGTATGGGGTGAGGGATCTCTTCTTAGGGCCATCCAATCTCTGTGTGACCATAGCGAGAGCTGCGTCCGGGTTCTCTGCAGTAAGTTGGACTCGTTTCAGGTTAGGGTTGGCCTCCGCCAGGGCTGCGCTTTGTCACCAATCCTGTTTGTAGTATTTATGGACAAGATATCAAGGCGTAGTCGGGGTGGGGATGGGTTGCAGTTCGGTGGGCTGGGGATCTCATCACTGCTTTTTGCAGATGATGTGGTCCTGATGGCATCATCGGCCTGTGACCTTCAGCACTCACTGGATCGGTTCACAGCTGAGTGTGAAGCAGCTGGGATGAGGATCAGCACCTCTAAATCTAAGCCCATGGTTCTCAGCAGTAAACTGATGGAGTACCTACTCCAGGTAGGGAATGAGTCCTTACCCCAAGTGAAGCAGTTCAAATACCTTGGGGTCTTGTTTGCAAGTGAGGGGACAATAGAGTGGGAGATTGGTCAGAGAATCAGCACAACAGGGGTAGTATTCCACTCTGTGAAGAGCTCAGAGTAGAGCCGCTGCTCCTTTGCATTGAAAGAAGCCAGTTAAGGTGGATTCGGCATCTGGTAAGGATGCCCACTGGGCACCTCCCTAGGGAGGTGTTCCAGGAACATCCAGCTGGGAGGAGGCCTCGGGGAAGACACAGGACTAGGTGGCGGGATTTTATCTCCAACCTGGCCTGGCAACACCGGATCTCCCAGTCGGAGCTGGTTAATGTGGTTTGGGAAAAGGAAGCTTGGGGTCCCCTGATGGAGCTGCTGCCCCCGCGACTCGACCCCGGATAAGCGGACGAAAATGGATGGCTATAGTATATAGATCCAGTGTTCCAGAAGGTTGATGCACGCTATTGTGAGTATTATACTCCTGTTTATGTTAGAATGGTGAAGGTGAGTTTAACTGTATATATGTTTTGTTTGTGGAGCTGATGGATATTAAGTGCGATATTGATTAAAGCTTCACCTTGTCGTACATAATGTGTTGTACATAATGTATACATTATTGTGAGCCAGGCATACGCTCTGTATATCTAGCATCCGCGTCAGATGCCGCGTTAAGAGCATCGTAGCTTTATATATATTTGTTGTGCAGCCACAATCTTTGTCTCGTCAGTTTTTACAAGCAACTCTGATGGTGTACTTCACCTTTATGTATTCTATATAAAATTTAAGAACACAACCTAACTGCATTCCAGTTTCTGTCCATTACTACACCAGCAACATTGACACCTGTTGTTACAATGTATGGCCATATATTAGATTTTTGTATGGAATGTCATTTTTAAATATGTAATTAACCTATATGGTAATATATTTTTAAATATATGTTACGTTTTATTATATATGGCCATATATTAACATTCTGTATTGGTTATATTACTCACCTGGCCTTAACACATCCAGGCGAACCTCCAACATCTTCTCTCTGCCCGAGTAGTCTCTGTACTCTTGGCTCTGGGTTTGTACACATAAGTGTCCTGCTTTGCGGATTGCTAGAAAGCCTTTTCCCAGGTTGGTGGCTATAGCTGTTCCTAAGAACCGGCAGAATAAGAGCACATCTTACAAGGATAGGATCAGGAGATTCAAGGAATCTTTCAACTTTCAACAATCTGGGAATCTGTTTAACTATTGATATTTCTCCCTCAAATACAGGTCCTTCTCAAGAAATTAGCATATTGTGATAAAGTTAATTATTTTCCATAATGTAATGATAAAAATTAAACTTTCATATATTTTAGATTCATTGCACACCAACTGAAATATTTCAGGTCATTTATTGTTTTAATACTGATGATTTTGGCATACAGCTCATGAAAATCCAAAATTATATGAAAAAAAACAAAATTATATAAAAAAATATATGAAAGTTTAATTTTTATCATTACATTATGGAAAATAATGAACTTTATCACAATATGCTAATTTCTTGAGAAGGACCTGTAGGTATAATCCTGGCTCAAGTGACAGCAGAATTCCCAGTCTAGATCATTCAATAATAAATATTCCTTTCACACATTTGTTAAAAGTTTTGTGTTCATATGAGATTCATGGTTTCCCAATCCAGCCCTTGGGGTCCTCGTCCCAATGAAATTTACATTTCTGTTTTGAACCTAAACTGTTTCGAAGCTAAGCTTTTGAATAACTGAATCAGGTTTGCCACTTCAGGGTTTAACCATAGCTTCTAAACTTTTGGCAACCTGAAGAGACCGTTGAAAACTATCCTTCTCTATGCCTGGAGTGTGATCCTTGTGTCCGGACAAGACCTAAATTTAGTGTCATTTCCAGAGAGGTTAGGTTTCATGACCGATCAGTAGAGCTTTCTGGAAAACATTGAAGTTTGCATGCAATAACATGGAGTTACACTACCAAACCAATTTTACCAGATATGGTGAGATTTAATCAGATTTTTTTATTACTGACTTTACCGAGGATAAATCCCATTGCATCTATACCCGCAACCAGATCAACAGCCTCATTCTGGAATGGGCAGAGAAGGTCCTTCACACAATCTGACAGGGCCTGGTTTAGATACATATGAAACCAGAATTAACACATTGACCATCATGACTGCTACTTGTTCCATTCTAATATATTTACAGAATATGCAATAGGTATAATCACTTCAAAAAAATACACGTGAACCTTTGTTGTAGTTAACATTTGTTTTAGTTATAAATTGCATTGTTCTGTTATCACATCCCTCTTGCAAATTAAAACTACTTTAATTGGAAATAAAATAAAATATTTAATTGATACTGGAGTGATAAATACAACTGAAACAAGCCACTGAATCCTCATAGGAAAAACTGATCCGACATCTAAAGGAAAATCATTTCTACCTGGGAATTGCAGTAGAGTCTTGATGGGTCCAACCAGGCAAGCTTGGGACCTTGGGTATTTGGTGCCATTAGGGAAAGGTACCAGCTTTTTTCCCTTTCTGTTGGAAAAGCCAATGTGTCCATTCTGCAATGACAGCTAAACAGGCAGAAGAGTTTGAGCTGTAAGACTGACTGCTGGAATTGCCACTGGTCACTTTTAAACACCAGGTTCAGAAGGCATGCCAGACCATGCCCAGAAATGAAGAGTGACTTATCTCTTCTCAAAATTGATTCACATTTTGCAGATAATTATTAAACATGTCCGGTGTTTGGGGCAAATTAAAGCATTGAATTTAGTCAGTAATTTGCTTAGGCTTAGACAAATTTTAGGTAGGCTATTGATATCAAACTTGATCTTCAAGTCACACTTCTTAGATAAGATGTCAAAATGCTTTCAGATTGGCTCTGCAAAATTCCATTCATACAAACTGCTCCAGATATTGTGATGAGCAACATCCAAAACCAGTATCACAATTTATAAAACTTTTTTAAAAAGATTAGGCAACAAAAAAGTATAAAAGTTTAGAGTTGATGCTAATTTTTATTGCATGATTACATATCGCATGATTACATATTCACAAGTATGTTAAATGATGTGTATCTATGTTTCTGTTTACCCTGGTCTGCAGGGCAGCTGACAGGGGGGGACAACTGGGAATGTTGTCCCAGGCCCAGTCCAGAGGGGGGGCCCAAATTTTGTCTTTGCACATTCCATTCCTGTCAGCAGTCCTGCTGGTCTGTGTTAGTGCTCTCTGTGTTGTTGCTTCTGTTCAGTTTGTCTATTCCCCACAGGTTGTGCAAATCAGGTCATCATTTCCTCGATTATCAATGACTCCTCCCTTCCATAATCCTGTACACCTGGGGCCTCATTTATAAAACTTTGCGTCCTATGCCGTTTTCCGTTTATGAATCACAATCAACTCTAATATGTGGCACAGCTTCTGCGGCTTCATGTCACACCCATAGTTGGCCATAAATAGTCAGTGAAAACGCCCCCAAATTAATATTCATTGATTGAGAAATTATAGCAAACAAAGAGGAAAACCAAAAAAACAACTTCATTCAATGTGAGGTAGAAAATATTGTCGCAAGGTGGAAAAGAGGAGGAAAATGTTGTTATTAATAGCACAATGTGGCTATTACTAATGCCAAAAAGGCATTGGAGTGGCCAGGCCCGGATTAAGAATTCAGAGGCCCCTGGGCACAATGTCTTGTAGGGCCCCCCACCCCACCCACACAATCAAGTTTTTGAATTTGTTGTTACTATTTGCTGGTAACACCCATATATTGTATAATTACCGGATGGAGCCATGTGTGACGTCACCCATTGGTTTGTTAAGATCTGTTTTGGGACATCAAAATTGCCGTTACGGGCGCAAACATCTTGGTTGCGGATGTGACGATTTTAGACTAGAGGGAGGAGTAATCTAGCTAGCTAACTGATATTAATTGGAATGCTAACAAAAACATTATTAAAAAAAAATGTAAAACTAAATGTAACATTACTTACCGGAAAAAAAGTGATATACCAACTGCTTTGAGTGTCTTGTCGTACAACCGAACGCCATAACCACGCCCTAAACGCCCCTTTGCTTTATCGATGATTTTAAAATCAACAAGACCATAATTCAAAAAATGAACATCATGATAAACTGCATCATCTGGACCACAGTTTTTGTTTTGCCCATTTGGATATTAAATTCCTACATTTTTTGTAAATGTTAAATGTTACTACCCACTTCTATTTTGAAGATAAACTTAGTTTCACATGATCAGACTATCCAGCAAACAATCCAAAACAAATGAACTATTAATAGTTTTGCAATATTTATTAGAACACCCACATATTCTTAAATAACATTACTACACACTGTAGACACCTTCCACACAAATTCAGGGTCTGTAAAAATCCGCTTCCCATTCCTACAGTATCCCACACAGTCTTTAAATAGAGAATTGCACCTTCTGCAGGGTACAATTTCGAAAGGGACACACATGTCCCTTACAGCCCGGAACATCTTGTTGACATTCACCACACCTAAAGCAAGAACAGATGTAGAATGATTAGAATAAGCATGTTTATATTTAACTGTATATCAGTGTAAGTGTTGATTCAAGGCCAATATGGAAATAAACTATTTAAAAAATGGTTTGCAGTCATCTATATATGTTTACATTCGCCAATATAAAATACACTAAACTAGGCCTAAGTCTTTTAGCACATTAACCATCAGGCATTTACATGTGCATATGGAAAAGTACTACTTCACCAAAAAACAAAACATATTAATTGAATTGTCTAGTTAACTATCGTGTGCATAGACAAAGTAAGGTTTTTTAACATAGATCAGATCACTCAAAAAATATCGTTATTAATTATTATTAAAACAAAACAATTGAAATTAACTAGCTATTAGGACGAATTGAAAATGTGTGTGCATTTGAATTCTGACATTACCTATAAATCGCTGCCAGTTAAATATTTTTTCTTACCGCTGACATCTGCATAGCATTTCCGATTTCGCGTCTGACAAGCATGCTGAAAAGTGAATAACGCTACGGAAATAATGTCTGCAAAAAACGGAAATGACGTATGCTGTCCATCCAGGGTGTCCAGCCAGAGGTGTCCAGCCAGAGGTGAGTCGCGGGGCTGCAGCTGGATGCCTCTCTCTTGCTGCTGCTGCTACCAGTACAGCTAGCAGGTTTTGCTGCGCGGCTAACACTAGGCTCCTCGGGTCACTGGTTAGCTTGCTCGTCATGATTTACCACACATTCCTCACCCCGATTCTCCTATTGGGCCTGGCTACTTTTAAAGAATGTTTTGATAGATGGACCTCCCTCTTCTTTTCTCTTTTTCGTTTGTGTTTAGTACAACCGCTTCTCTCACTCATTTACTTGACTTACAACGACAGATCCCACACAGTCCGCTCGATTCAGCGCGGGAGGCTGAGCAGGGGCGGGTTGTTACGTCAGTGCTTTCCACACCTGCGCTTGACCAATTATATAATTCTATTTAAATGAATACAAATATCAGCATGCCTTTTCAGTTGTTATACATGGTGTCATTATCTGAAATGTAATTTTTATTTTCCTTTGCTTGGGCCCCAAGTGCGCATGGGCCCCTGGGCCCGTGCCCATAATGCCCATTGGGTAATCCGGGCATGCCTGGGAGTCCATATTGGAGACAGAGGCCCTGCGTCTAAAATGGGGAGGCTGAAAATCCAGTCTCTGAAGAATCCAGTTCTTGTCTGAAGGTGCTGCCTTTTTTTGCACTGGTGTACTGTGTCCTCAGTGTCTTCCACCTGGGTTGAAGCTCCCCACTAAATTATCAGTTACAGCATGGAGTTGAAAAAGTGATTTTAGAAGGAAAGAACATGAATACTAGCTAGTTACTCAGCATCCACGGAAGCCAGAACACTGTAAACAAAGCCAGCTATAAATCATCATTTCATAGTGTATGTAGTAACTTCCCTAAATATAGGTCACAACTGAAAGATTATCATTTGATGTAGAGAAGATACACGATTATAACACTGTCATTTTGACTATTCTGTATCGTTTCCATTGCTTGATAGCCACAGAGCAGTTTTTTGATGCAAATTACAGACTAGCTGGCCAATTATCATGTTCTCATTTTAAATGAGTAGCAATAAAAAAACACGTCATGTCTCCTTTCTGTATTAGTATCCAGCCTTCCCTCCCTAAGTTGTATTTAATTAGCTAATGCAGATAATGTTTTCGATGCAAATTACAGACTAGCTGGCCAATTATTATGTTCAAATGTTAAATGGGTAGTAATAAAAAGAATCGCGTCATGTCTCCTTTCTGTATTATTAATCAGCCTTCTATTCCCTCCAAGTTATATTTAACTAGCTAATGTAGATAACGTTCCGTAGCTATTAACTATGCTGCAAGTTAAATTAGTGAATTAAAACTAACCTGTAAAGTACAGATGAAGTCCAATCCACTGTCAAATAACTCATTTGATGAACAGCTTTGTCACGTTACATTTGTTGCTACCGGAAAAACACATTCTTCTTTCCTTCCACTTCAAGATGTTCATTCTCCTCCTGGTCCTTCTTCTCCCACTTTCGTTGACCTTTTTCCCCCCACTTTCTGATTGGCTCAGAGTTAGCAACTAGCGTCTGGCGTCTCATAGCGATTCAACATGCTGAATCGCCAGGAATCTCTAGATGCTAGTCGCTATCAGTGGGTGGTGGGGATTAACACAGCAGGTAGCGAGATAGTGATTGGACATAAACTGGTCGCTAACCCTAAAATCGCCAGGAGTTGCCGCAGTGAGCAGGAGCTATTAGAGACTGTTTGTTAGTCTGTGTGTGATTGCTCTCGGTTGGTCTCTCTGCTTGGTTAGTTGCGTTAGCTCTGGCTATCTCTGTTTGTTAACGGTTTGGTAAGATACTATTGTGTTCTGTGATTGTGTTGAGTGAGAGCTTTGTTAATTTTTGTGTAAGTTGTGCTTGTTAATACTCAGTGTTGTGTTTGGAAAATATTATTAATCCTTGTTTCTTTTATTTACAGGGAGTTGGGGAGTCAGTTAGAGCTGTTTCGGAGTATACATCACCCATAGAGATACTTCCCTGTTAAAGCACACTAGTTAGACCTGGGTGGACTAACAACTGTACGTTTGGCTAGGGCGCCTCACTCGTGTGCCAGTTTAGTTTTGTGTATTTGTGTTGAGAGGGCAGGTTAGGGGTGGGGACGTTTTGTTTATTTCTTTGCTTTGGTCCCGTCCAACTCTCCCCTGCTCCCAACATTATTATATATTATCGTGGGGAAATAAACCCTTTGTTTATATGGTACATTTTTGTGTTGTGTCCTTACTCGCACCCACAAACCCATACCTCTTTTGCTGACTTCTGGCAGTCCTTGAGCAGTGGGGAGTCACGTCCCCTCCTTTAAGGAGGTAGATTATAACAGAATTTATATGGAGCTTCATTGTTGCCAAAGTTTGAGATTTAAAACCACAACTGAAAGGATCCTCCTCACATCATGAAAAAATAACTCCTTTCCTTTTATTAATTAAAGGTACAACATGTAGTTTTTGGGCCCTATCTTACACCCAGCGCAATTGACTTTTTACACAAATGCATGTATCATTCCTATCTTACACCCGACGCATATGGGACTTTTCCCTCCTCTCATCTACATAAATGCAGCAGTTCTTTATTATTGCAATACATAATTAGAAGGAAAAATATTACCACACGAGGAAGTCATTGTGGTGTCCGAAAATGTGAGAAATAGGTATACATAGTGTACACATTTACTCAAATTATTCATAATGAATTATTTGCACTGATATATTTTATTTTATTTTATTTAACCTTTATTTAACCAGGTGGGCACGGTGAGAACAATTTCTCATTTAAAACGGCGACCTGGCCAAGATAAGGCAAAAAAGGTGCAAGTACAGACAGAGTTACACATAAATACAAATACACAAGTATTACACAAAGGGTACATAAAGACCAAAGATAAAAAATACAGTTGAAATACAATCAAAATTGAACGAGGCAGATGTAGGTACATGTACAATTAGTGCAAAGAAATCTTAGGTTTAGAGGTAGATCGAATTAGTGTACATAGCAGGCAAATAAAATGTAATAATTTGACATTAGTATGAAAATTTACTGTGCAAATGGAAGCAGTGCAAATAACAGTTGAGAAATAATATATTTAAAAATAAATACTGTTCAAGTCAGTATATAAACAGGTGCTTATTTGGCAGAGTGCCACGGAAATGGATCAGATAGGG
>JACXGM010013090.1:0-23372 GCA_016801145.1 Umbra pygmaea
GTAGCTGCTGCCCATGATCTTAAGAAATAGACCTGTTAATAGCATACAATCAGAACAGTGTTTTGTCATTGTCAGTACACATTTGTTAACACACATGGTTCATTTATTATTTTACTCTCTTACGGTCAATGTGTTGATTTACATATTCAAATTTAATCTAAATTATACTATAGCTACATGGCTTACCTTTGTTAGGTTTTTGTAAAGCAGTGCAGTTAAAAGTTGCAGTTATATTTGAACTTATAAAAAATGAAAAGGTCAACCATTAGTAATAGATATTCTTGGTGACATTTGTTATTGTTTTTCTATTATCTATCTATTATTTAACAGGCCAAAGCAGACGCTTTTCTCCTAAATGATTTACTGAATAGCTTTCATATGACTGACTTTTCCATTTCTCTTGCGATGTAAATTACAGTTAATGCAACTTTGTGGTTATATTCGGCGACTATAAACGTTATACAACATGTGCATCAATTAACCATGTTAATTCGTGTCCAGCAAGCATGTTATATTTACCAATGTCTAATTTCATCGTGCTTAAATAATATTTAAAATATGGGGTGCCACGGCAGTTAAATAAATGACAGTTTCGACTTACGTTAGCAGTTAGTTTAATTACTAATGTTAACTAGCATTTGAATTAGCAATAATTAGCCTGTACCTATCTCTTATCTATTGGGTATGAATTAATGTCACCCGTTCTTGAATGTCATGGCGTTATATTTTAAAATACATAAATACTATGCAAAAATAAAAAATAATCAGAATACTTACCAAAGGTTGCTACTATGGTCTCAAGTCTCTACATGAGCAAGATTCGGAATGCTGTCTATGCAAATGGCAGTAGATTTCAGGCGCGTCTAACATAAAAATTACCGCTTTCAGTGACGTTGCTCACATCACATCTACGTCATCACGCTCAGCTGAGGCTGCGCAGTATGCTCGGCTATCATTTTAAAAAGTTGTTCAATTTGGCTTCAAGCTCTCTCCGCTGAAATTAATGAGATCATTCCATCCAGTTATTAATACATCCATGTTCCAATGTAAAAAATCCTCAGAATTTCAACCAAGGACTGAGTCCTTCATTCTGAGAATTTTCCATAAAGAGTAAAGGATGCATATATGTATCCGTCGCGCTCCGAAATCACCCACAATTGTGCGCAAAGCGGACGTTAGTGGAGTCGGAGCGATTACGAGGCACTATGCTTTCAAATATAAGTAGTGTTTAACGTTACTGTACATTTGTTAAAACGGTAGTACATATAAGTAAAGATTAACATTTAAATGCCTGTACAAATTGCTACTGTCTACTGTTGAATTGCAGCACCTAAGGCTGACATTTTCACTGATGCAATGACGTGCACTTGCTAGCCTGTTCCATTTACGTGTTCTCCGAATGTTAAGGACCCTCGCCTAGCTTCTGAAGGACCTTAATAAATGATATTGTAGTCGTTTGAGTTCAAATTAGTTTCTTTAATGAATTTTTTAATGCCTGAATATATGGACAGATTTAGGCTACATTTGTAATGTAAAGTCTACAATTGTATTCAATACTTGTATTCAAAAAAGTATAAATAAATGTATTTATTGTGTTTAAAAAAACAATTAAACGAGATTGAAATCACATATAGTGGCCTCTGGTTTATTGTAATACACAGACAATTTTTATTTTACATTTGTAATATATAAAAAGTATTTGTTACAAATTTTATCAAAGGCAATGAGACAGGAAATAACCCAGCACATGAGTAAGACTTAACCCAGCAAGAGGGTTAATTTCACCCACTGGTTGGGTCAAACGAATGACCCAGAAATATGGGTTAAATGGTAAAACCAAGCACTTGGGTCAAACCAACCCAGCGCGTCTTCTGTCCAATAGTGACCCAGCGGAGGGGTTAAGGTTGGGTTATTTTTTAACCCAGCAGTTTTTAGAGTGTGCCATTACAACATATTCATACATCAGATTATGTCGAATTCTAAAAACATTATCAGTTATTAATTTGTGGGGATTTGTAATAATATCACATTGGATAGTAGACTGTAGTACTAAATTATATAGTAATGTTATTTCTCAACATTTGTATTCATTTGCTACTGGGTCATTTTAGGGCTAGTGTGCACTCCGTCCGCATTCGAGATGCTGTTTTGTGCACAGCAACTTCCTCATTTGCCCCCGCCGAAAGTTGTACAGACCAAAAAAGACTACCTGAAAAATTACATTTTGGGGAGTGGGCGTTTCTGTGTGTGTGTGTGTGTGTGTGTAACATGCTGGGACACACAAGGTGGTACTGTACATGTAGTACAGGTAGGGTGTGTAATGAAGAAATGATGTATCCATCGCTACTATAAAGAAAAAGAAAAATGATAAAAAATTCCTACCCATCTCTTGCTTCCACTGCGGAAAAAATAAAAAATAAAATCCCTACCGACCCATGACCTCATCTGACAACCAACAGGAACCAAATTCTTTTTTTAGGCCCTATGGGGTTTCAGGCCAGGTGTCTGTATAAGCACTTTGTGAAATCTACTAATGGAAAAGGACTATAAAAAATTATTGACGTTAAAATAAAAATCACAACACTTCATTTTTGGAATTTCTTTATCCTACTTTTGTCCTTTTTAAATCAGAGTGTGTTGTGTAAATTTAAACAATAACTGTAGATATAAACAATCTTTCTGTTTTTATATAGCCTATTTAAACCTTTAAAATAATCTGTCATAACCTAAATATAGCCTATAAATAATGTAAAGAACCACTGCTTTATGGCACGTTTTGAATTTGTGGTCAGCGCAGAAAACAGCGCACGATTCTTGAATGGTTTGAAAGTTAAATTGAAATGCTTACAATGGAATGGATGAGGAATCAACATTTTTATTTCAAAACAAGTAATCTGAAACCTGACATCAAGTAAGGTGAGGAACAACGAATTTCACCCACATGGAAAAATGCTCTTTATTTGAATGAGTGAACGTGGCTCTTAAAAGGTAATTAAAGGCACCGGGGTTGCGGTGCCACCGGCTTAAAGGTACCTGGGTTGCGGTGCCACCCGGCTTGGGCCCACAATCGCTATATTATATCTTTATGTTTGAAGCCTGAAATGTGGCAAAAGGTCGAAATGTTCAAGGGTGCCGAATTCTGTCGCAAGGCACTGTATGAAGCATGTCTCATTCTCAGATGTTGCTGTAAATGGGATGGTTTCATTGCGTGGTTAGACAGGACTTCACCACACAGAAAACATAATGGCTGTGGAGGCTCAGTAGTTGTGGTAAAACCAAACATTTTGTAACTTTCTTGATATTGAAGTGCTTTTGTTCTGTTCTTTTTAATTCACTTTTCTGGTGGGCTGAAACTTGTCGTGTTAGACCCGCTGGTAGATGGCCCATAATTTTTTTTAACCCACCTGTCCATGATTGCTGCAATCCCATATGCGACACTTCTGACTGAAATCAATGCGATGTAAACGTACTGGTTTGAGTAAAATGGCAGCAAATTGCGGCAAAAATAAAAACGCACATTCATTTAAAAGTCATTTAAAATTATTTGTAATTTCAACCTTGATTCTGGTTTTAGTAATACTAAAGTAAACAATAAAGCTAAAAAATAAATTTTGGATATTTAAATATATATATTTTTAAATGGTTTTTCGGACCCCCTGCAATTATGCCATGGACCACTAGGGCTCCGCGTACCCCCGGATGAGAAACACTGATCTAGGCTACAGAACCAATGTGCTAGAGATCATTTACGCTTTGCATAAAAAAATAAAAAAAATAGTTTCCTGGCCCAACACAATCAAACAGCATTTTTGTTTTATATAAGTATAACTGTAGTATGGGGGAAAACATTAGGGTACATGTAAAAAAATATTTGAAAGTATAGGTAGTTTCATTACACGCAGAGTTTCCATTATTTTATCATTCCTCGTGTGGGTTTTTTCTGCTCAGTTCGCAGTCCAATTAGCATGACATAAATGGAATAGCAGAGGGATTAATGAAAAAACTAATGGATGCCCGGGAAGTTGTGATTATGAAAACTACATAAAACATTTACCATTTGTAAACATGTATTTACAGCGTGTGGTTATGCAAAACGAAGCTTGCTTGAACCTGAATCATTAAATCAGTAAGCTTCAAGTCTATTTATCTCGTCAGCGCATTTCTGAGGCAAGCAGATAGGCTACTTCAATAATTATAGACCTACTGTACATAGCAAAGATGATTAACGCGGGCAAACGATAATGAATTGATTAAAACCGTCATTGACATTTTTTGAGCATTATAGGACTACTGTACATAGAACAATTAAAAAACTCTGATTTTGGAATGTGAACGACGAGGCTGCCCGTGTGGAAGCTCCGCACTAATTAATTTATGCTAGCTTCAAAACAGAGTAAACCTCGCTAACCTTACTTTATTTTTTAGATACCAAACCACAAAGGGAAAAAAATCTACAAACATCATAACTTTTATCAATAACAATTACCAGCGTTTGTAATGTCTAAGAGCTTAAAAAAGGCTGTGGCAAACGTCTCTCCTTCTGTGGCAGATTCGGAGAGCAAGGATGATGAGCCCAATTCTCCCCCAGTTACCCAAGTGGATCTTAGGTCCTTTAAAACAGAGCTTTCGGCTGATATTTCAACTGCCCTGTTTGGACAGTTGAAGTCCTTCATCGAGTGCGCTATTGCCCCCCTTTTGAAAGCCCTCAACCAAGTGAGGCCCTCCATGGAACTGCAGGCACAACGTACTACCAACCTGGAGCTCCGCTCTTCTGCCATCTCCAGAGCTATATAAGGTTGAATCTACAGGCTGAATTCAATCTCGTATCCACCAAGGATGCGGAACGGTTACTTTTGTATTTGCGGGCTACATATTATAAACAAGGTGACAAGGTGAGCCGCCTGCTTGCACACCAATTAAATCATGCTGCTACACGTCTAATTCCCCTAATTGAAGACTCTAACTGTTTAATCTCAGATCCAGATGCGATAAACAATTCATTTAAAGCATTTTATTCTTCACTTTATACATCCGAGTTCCCACCAGACACTGCTAATATGACTCAATTCTTGGAGGCGTTCGACACCCCCTGTTGTCGCTTGTGAGATTGCAGATGATATGGATTCCCCTCTGAGGCTTGCGGAGGTAGTTGAGTCTATTAACTCTATGCAAAGTAGCAAAGCCCCAGACCCAGACGGTTTCCCAAATTAATGTAAGAAATTCCACTTGCGTTTGGGTCCCTTACTTTTATCAATGTATAATGAGTCATTGGACTGCGGTGTGCTTCCTACAACCCTAACACAAGCATCCATAGCTCTTTTACTTGAGGAAAGGGAAGGATCCTATTGCCTGCTCCTCTTACAGGCCCCTCAGCCTCCTCAATGTGGATGTGAAGGTTCTCGCAAAGGTGCTAGGTCATAAATGTATTGCTTGGCTGCTGTATTCATCCACACAGGCCAGTGTCTGTACCAATGATAATTATTAATTATTCTGACTACTTCACCCTAGAACGCGGGGTTGAATACAGGGCTGCCCTCTCTCTCCCCTACTCTTCGCCATTGCTATTGAGCCCCTTTCGGTGGCCTTACGGGGCTCATCCTCCTTCGAGGGTGTTTTACGGGAGGGAATTGAACACAAGCTGTCTTTATATGCTGATGACTTGCACAGTCCACAGTACACAGTCCAACGTCTTTACCAACTATTCTTTTAATTCTGGAGAATTTCAGTTATTTTTCCGGCTAGAAACTAAATCTTCAATAAAACAAGTGTTTCCAAATCAATCCGGCGGCACTGCTGCTTCAGCAGACAGATTTGCCCTTTCAACGTAATCAGTCGGGTTTCAAATAACTAGGAGTGAATGTCACTCGCTCACTGCCGGCTCTCCTTTCAGCTAACTTTTCCCCCCTTCTCGTTCAGATGAAGGCGGATTTTAAGAGATGGGGTAACTTACCTCTCTCTCATAGGGAAAATAAATGCTGTTAAAATGAATAGCTTGCCCAAATTCATGTATCTTTTCCAATCTTACCCATGTCTTTTTTTACAGCAATTAACCAGGCAGTCTCCTCTTTCATTTGGGCTGGAAAAACACCAAGAATAAGCAGGTTTTTACTTCAGCGATGCAAATACAGTGGTGGGCTCGCACTTCCTAATTTTCTATATTACTATTGGGCCGCCAACCTCCAGAAACCGCTATTCTGGTTGCACTCCCCAGATACATCATGGGGCCTGCTAGAAGGTCTCTCCTGCTTCTCCTCCTCTCTCCCTGCTTTATTATGCTCCGCTCTTCCTACATCTCCCTCACGTTACTCAGACAACCCTGTAGTACTATCCACACTCAAAATTTGGTACCAGTTTCAGTGGCACTTTAAGTTCTCCACTACATCCATTTTGGGTGTAATAATTTATTTACTCCATCTGTGGTCAACAGTGCGTTTACTCTCTGGGAAAAAATGGGATTAAAACTTTCAAGGATCTTTATGTAAATTGAGTTTTTTTGAGTTTTCCTAACCTGGCGATCAAACACGCCTTGCCCCCGTCGAATTTCTTCAGATATCTGCAGATGAGACATTTCGTCTTCTCTTAAGTTTGCTGGCTTCCCTTTATTACCAACCATCCAGCCCTGGAATGAGCTATTTAATTTTTTACCTCAACAGAAATCAGTAATTTCACAAATGTATTCTTGGATTATGTCCTGCGAGAAATGGGTCCTGAATTTTCGAATGATTTCTGGGATGGAGTGATCGATAGAACACGTTCCACTTCATCTTGTGCCCGACTTGGACTCATTCAGTTCAAGGTGACCAACAGAGTTCATTACTCTTAAGTCCAGATTGTCCAGAATGTATCCCACAGTGATGGATGTGTTTGACAGATGTCACTCCTCCCCATGCAACCTCTACCATGTTTTTTACCTGCTCAAATTTGAGCTATTACTAAATCTTTGTATTCTATACCCTTTCAGAAGCACTCAAAATCAGCAAAATCAGGATTTTGCTGCAGTGGAACTCCTCTCAGCCAACCTTAGCCTTTCAGTGGCTGTGATGTCATGTCATTTTTAAAACTTGATCAAAATCAAAATTTTTTGAAAGATGGCAGACTTATTTACTATTTTAATAGATTGCAGAGGCTCCCTTCTGACCTGAGTCAGATCATATGAAGCTCCTAGTCCACCAAGTGTAATTTCCTCCTGTTATTGTATGTATTTGTATTTATGTTAGTGTGTTGTTGGTCTGTCTAGGTGTTCTGCGTGGGGTGGGCAGGTGGGGGTGGTGGGTGGGTCGGGATGGTTAGGGGGCCGGGGATTATGTTGGGGGGGTTAAAATTGTAAAAAATCTATTGATATATTTCTAGACACAGTGGCCCTCATTTATGAAACGTGCGTAAAACAGGTGTACGATGGGCGTACGCCGATTCCTTAATGCGCACTCTCTACATTGGGACCTTCCAGCAAGCGATCAGGTACAGGTCTGGTATATCACAGCCAACAATAATCGAAGTATGCCAGCAGTTTTGGCGGCTATGAAGTCGCTTTCTGGTATATTCAAACTATGATAAAAACAATTTTATGAGATGGCTAGGTTTCCAATTGGGGCGAATTGGGTGCTTGATTGTACTGCGTCTGTAGCCACCATCCACGAATGATTATGCATTTATCAATCCCAAAATTAATTCAATCAACGTTCAGATCATATGTGATGCCAGGATGTTTGTTCTGAATATGGTAGCCCGGTGGCTGGGTGGGACGCGCGTCTCTTTATTTTTCTAAACTGTAGCATTGGAACAAGGCTACATGAGGGCGCACTGCATGGCTGGAGTCATCCCCTTAGTGAGTTACGCCCTCGTACAATTATTATAATAGTTCTACATAGTTCTTTGGTGAAACAGTTGGATGTGATTCCTCTTGGTGAAAAAGGTTATGCCCTGACTGGGTACCGAACACCGCTTGCAAATCCCGAAACAAGCAGGAACGCATGGTTCAACAGTGCACACACACGCACACAAACCACAGTGGAGTGATGTATAGGTTTGCTCAAGGGCAGGTGGTGCTGTCTTGGGTAAGCGGGGTGGGGGACTGCTATACACACCAGAGCAGGCCTACAACATAATTATGGCATGCAGGGTTCTCCACGATATTGCGCTGGAGAACGGTGCCATTCAATGAAGATCAGAGGCCACATCAGCCACCATTGGGGGCTTTACGAAGGAGACAGGATCTTATTCTGAGCTTCTAATATAGTAAGTGCTATATTGGGTAAGAAAGCTACTTAAAAAATACAATGTGGAATGTTTAGTGTAAATAATTCATTTATTTGAAATACACTTCAGATTCTCGTTAATCACTCTTAATGACTATAGCAGTAACCTCAGTCAACATCGCATTTTCCTTTAACAATTGACGCCTGATTTTAAGCTTCCAAATAAAACCAATCGGTTGGCCTGCACCTGAGACCTGAGCGTCTTTATTTTATCTCAGAGAAAATCATTTACCTTGCCGGATTTCGCTTATCCATGTCGAAAATTCTAAGGGCAAGGCCTCTAATCCGTGCATATATGTCGGCGTGATATTTAAATTACGATTGTTTTAAACCGTCTGATTTATCAACAACCGCTCATTCGCACGCTGGAATTGGAGTGATACAAATGTTTTGTTAATCACACGTGAGTCTTGTCGTAAGATGATTTCTGCGCTCAGATCTACACTGGTTTCTACGCACGTTTGATAAATTAGGGCCAGTATCTTTACCATTATTTTTCCTGCCAATCATTATAAATAAATTTATTTAAAAAAGAACAATTCTATAAAATCCACAGAAAAAATATTAAAAATGGGTGCACCATTAAACCATAATGCAGATCCCGAAACATATTGCTCTGAATATGATAGTTGAAAATCTTTTTTAAACATTCAATTTCTATAGAGACTATAAAATTACAAAAAATCAAACAACATATATGAGATCATGTTATAATTCAGGCCATTGTTTCCCAATAACATCCAACAGTGAAACAAATTTTAAAATGAAAAAAAAAGGCAAAACAGGGAGCCCTACAGCCAAACTTTCTATTTGCGTAACATGTGATCTGCATAAGTTAGTTGAAAAACTTTATTTTCTACATCAAAAAATAAAACAGAAAGAAAAGTATAACTGGTTTATCTCTGAATGAAGTAAATGTGGTGGATTTTCATTCTATAGACTTAAGAATTGTAATTCTATAAAGGCAAAAAAATATACAAAAATAGGCTACTACAGCATGTATATTCTTTGATATATATATATATATATATATATATATATATATATATAAAAATCACCATGTAATTAATTTGTTTTTAGAGCATTTTACTATAAAAACAATAGGGGTGATGCTCTTGATTGCTGAATGCAGTGATGGCTTGGCTGGAGGCTGCAGAGGAGAGAGTGGTTTTTAATGAGGATGATTTGTATGCTAATGACGCGGAGGGGCATCAGCAACTTGCGGTTATAGGTAGTTTGGAAGGACTGGTGGTTCTAGTGTTAGAGAAAATAGCAAACTTTAAGGAGCTTGAGTGATTTTGAAGCATGATGCAGTAGAGCTGAAGTTTTGAAAATTGGGTTCTGTAAACCTTTTTGAGTCTAGTATCATTAACTCTGATCAGTTGAGTCCTAATACAATCTAAAATGATAAAAGCACCACACACAAAACTCTTGCAACATTATCTACAACTAGTCCTAGCCATCTTAGCTGCCAAAAGCTTTATAACTTACAATTTCGTAGGCAAACAACTCAACAAGCCAACTTAAGCAACTGAGTGAGCAGAGCGACAGTCCGATACAGATTATAGGAACTCCCCAATCGCAGACCGGAAACATGGCAAACTCGCAGACCACGGGATTGAGACTCACTCGAGAACTCATGAGTCATCAAGACACGAGTCCTCGATAACTTGAGTTCTTGCGTGAGTCAGTCAATTGTGCACATCAGCCAGCTACGTTGTCTGAAATAACATTAAATGTTCTGCACATAGCCTAGCTAGGCATACTGTAGGTTTGGCGTATAAATGTTGTATATTAAAATGCAATTAGGTTTTGTTTTGGCATATTTACAGATATAGAAAGATAAAAATGATCCAAGGGATAGCATGTAAAAGCTTTTTTCAGGACAAACAACACATGCAAACACACTGTACACTACGTACACTACACATCAAAAGTACCAGATTAAACACCATGAACTACAAAGCAATAAATGCCATTTTAATATTAAGTGGAAGACTATTAGGTCGAGCAGACAGCCCGAAAAATTGCAAGCTTGGCTCGCCTCGCAGACCATGGGACTCATGAGTCCTCGATGACTCAGTTGCCGATCACACGAGTTGTCTCGGACTCATGAGTTGTCGATCACTCATGAGTTCTTGCGTGAGTCAGTCAATCGTGCAAATAGTGATGGGATGGTATGAAAATTTCATATCATGATTATAGTGACCAAAGTTATCACGATTATCAATATTATCACGGTTTTGTTTAAATTTGATGGAAATGTAAAAAAAACTAATACACACACTGAAAACATTTCATAAAGTTTTATACTTGAAAATCTGCAAACAAAAAATACAATTAGTAGCTATATACACTTTATTTTACTATAGTCTACCACTAAGTACTACAGCCTACTTTCCAATGCGATATCCTTTTGAATTCCCTATAAATTGATGACTGATAATCTTGTTAGAATTAGGCAATAGCTTTACCATCTGCTGAAGTAAACAAAAGGGATAGTTAACAGGATGATTTTTCACCCATGCTCTGAATTTGACTGTTGTAATAGCATATTCATGAAACACATACATTACATTCATTGCTTATAATTGGATTTATTGTGATGGCAAACAGAGTATGTCAATAAGCTATATATAGTAAAAAATAGTCCTATTCCTGATATTTGTAGACTACCAGTTGCTGGCAGGAATTTTTGCCTTATAGGCTAATGATAACTTACATGGTGGCTTGAAATTCTGTTTTGAATCTCTCAGATGAAGGGATGGTGTTGACCATGTGTTAGTGAAGAAGAAACATTTATTTTTTCACTCTGGGTTTCTCCTTCTCTCTCGATTCTTTGACGGCCGGGCCAGAGCGCAGTTCTGCGCTCCTGCGGATGCAACAGCCAATCCATTTCAGCCTTCTGTCACCTGTTTTAATACGTCCAGGACTGTAATTGGCCGACCAGCCGTCAAAGTAAAATATAACAGCCCGTTTGGCCCGGAATGGACCGGCCGTTCAGGAAAACTTCCAAACCTCCCGATGTAGTTGGAGTAGTTGACCTTGTAGTTGCCTGATTTAACAGCTTTTTATAAATATCTGACAGCGGTGATAAATGTGGGACATTGAGAAACCAGAAAATAATAGTAAATATATGGTTCAAAACTCACTGTTTGTAGTTCTTAATAAATATTACAATGTACTCTTTCATGTTGTAAAGATATTCTTCAATTCAATTATTATAGTTTATCAAGTAACATGAAATGATTATCTCCTATTGTAAATGTTTCATTGGTAGGTAAACACTAACAGAGAATTAGGTAAACTATAATGGATATTTAATTAAATGAAATAATATACTTTAGTAAACTACAACAATAGCAATAGGCACTAGTAACAAAAATGACTGAAGCGCCTAAACTGGATAAACTAAAACACACAATAACAGCACAGCAACAGAACAAATAAAAGCAACCAATGACCCTAAAGAATAACAGGACAAAAGTACTCATGACCTATTTGACACAGAACAGCAGGAAATCCAAAATCTTTAAAAAGAGAACCTTGACAGGAATAGCCTAGGAGCTAACATCCAATATAATGACCCAGCAACAAACACAGGAAGGACAAGGCATATATAGGACATGACACTGACTAACTAGACACAGCTGACATACATGAACTGATTACATGGGTATGGAGTTGTACAGAAAGAAGGACTAACCAAAACACTGACAGGCTGAGAACACTAGAGGGAGACACAACAAGGAATAATGTTGGGCCATTAAAGCATAGAGAGACATGAATTGAAATGAACATACATACAAACATAGGGACACTACACAAAGGAAGGCACAAGAGTCCAAGTCTTTAAATTGTCCGGTGAAGGAGGGGATCGTTACACCTATCCGAGGACAACTGATTCTGTAGGCAATGAGCCAGCATATAATCATGTAATTAATAAAAACTTAAAATAAACGTATAAAAAAACATTACATATGTGCAAAGGACCCCCTGATTATAACCTTTATTCTTTTTATTTACTCAGGCCTGTTGTTAATTTCCAACAGAATTAGCACTTTTCTTAGTGGGACATGTTTTTGCCAAAGTTTCAAGAATCACTGAGATGTGAAAAAGTCTGAAATGGAATGAAGAGCTTCGATAGCCAATGTATGCCAAATAGCATACAGTTTGTATTGTAACATTTAACAAAATAATTGTAATAATAATAAATTAATAACAGCAAAATGTATTGATCTTACAAATCCTGTGTCTTCGCCATTACCTTAAAGGTACAGGGTAAATAAACTTTTTTGTATTTTATGTTAATTATCCATCGATATTTGTATTTTACAATTCAGTGCAGTTGGTTGTTATATTTCAGCTGAAGCTATTTCTTCTGTAGCATCCCCTGGTTCATCAGCTGATGCATCATTCATCATCTGCTTATACTGGCTCTTGAAAAACCCAGCCTGAGAGAAAAAGAGAAAATATAGAACACTGTAAGAATGAAAAAATACCACACCCATGTGCAAATTGCCCAAGAAACTAAATCACAATTTCAAACACAGCTGCAGAGGTCACAATTTGGATTGCTAATTTGCAGTACGTAAGGTCAGGTATATAAATATTTGGAGAATGACTAAGTTATATTTTTTACTAGAATCATGAGCAAAGAACCTTGTGGAGAAGGGACGGAACTGCTTGTGATGCTAAGCATAATATCTGTGAATCGTGGTGGGAGGTTGTGTTATGCCATGTAATATATGACTGCCAATGTAACTGGTTCCCTTGTATTTATTGATGATGTGACTGATGACAAAAGCAGCAGGATGAATTCTGAAGGGTTTATAGGTATATTATGTGTTCAGTTTCAGCCAAAGGCTTTCAAAAATCATTAGAAGGTGCTTCACACTATAGATGGACAGTGACACGAAGCATAGTGACACGAGAATAACCCAATACCTTTTTAAAGCAAAGAAGTAGAATGTTTTTTAAAGGCCAAGTCAATCACCTGACCTGAATACTATTGAGCATGCATTTCACTTGCTGAAGACAAAACTGTGGGCAAAATGTAAGCACTGAAGACAGCTGCGGCAAATTCCTTTCAGAGTAACACCAGGGAGGAAATGCAACATCTGGTGTTATCTATGGGTTCCAGACTTCAGGCAATAATTGAATGCAAAAGAATTTGCAACCAATTATTACATCTAAAAATTTAATTCATGATTATGCTCATTTGTCCAATTTATTTTGAGCCCCTAACCTTTTGGGGGCTACATATAAAATAGTTGCAACTCCAATAATTTTGATTTAATTTAAAGATGAGTTAAGAATGTTTTCCTTGCAGATCCAAAATGATGACATTTGTGTCACTGTCCAAGTATGTTCTAAACTGATTGTTTGTTTCAGCTATAAAAAGAGGTCCGACAATGAGCACGTTGATATTTGTCTTCCAAGGAGGCCAAATATTGTAGTTGGTGCATTGTTCTCAAAACCTGCAAAGTTATTAGCTGTCTCAAAATGCCTTTACCAAACATGGACAAATGTAATCAATTGAGGCTGACTAACATGGATAAGCAGACACTCAACAGGGTAGTTGCTCAATGCCAAAAAGTACATCCTCAAAAATGACCACAGAATTGACTCATCACCCCTGTGACTCTGTCTCAACATAAACTGGTCATCATGATTTTCACATAGCTGGAACTTATGACAAGGCTGCCATTTGAAAAGTGATTGTAGCGAAGGCTTATGCACAAAAATGAATAATTTAGTGTGAAGAGCATTACACCTGGATGCCTGAGCAATGGAAAATGTAAAATATTATAATAATATATGTGCTATGTACAGGCAGGGTTTTCAATTTAAGCCCTGCCTTTAAGCAAATAATGTCCAAAATGTCTGCTGCCAAATTTTAAACATGTTTGCTCTTCATCGTGGTATTATGGCCACTGAATATGCCAAACAAATGGCAAGAGTGGTTTCATGAACAACAGAATGGATAAAAACATCTTCCATGGTATTCTCAACCAAATCTAAACAACATTTGAAGAGTAAATCAGACACTCAATTTCAGTTTTGGCTCACCCTTCCAAACTTTAAAAGAAATGCTAACCTGCCTCCAGGGTTTTTGCTAAAATGCAAGTCAACATATGTACTACTCACCCATCTTAATATAATACACAACATTCTTTGAAACACTTTGGTTGAACCACCTAGACAAATAACTATGTTACAGATTAGGTAAGGAGTGACACGCAGACCAGGTGCGTTTCAGGCAGAACACTCAAGCAGCAGACACACGAATGGTAAAGAATAGTTCTATACTGTTATGCAGTGTCACGATTCATTGGTATTGGAGGCAGGCACGTCTTCACAAATCAAATCTTTATTTAAAGAACCACAAGGAAGAACTGGACAGGAACACAGAACCACACACAGGACCTTTACCTTATCATATTGGTTTTAATTAGGGACTTTCCAAAACTTGTGAACTCAGAGTTACTCAGAAAAGTACTTTGTCCACCACTGCCAATAAGTACATTTTGGCATATTTTCCGGTTCTACGTCGATTTATAATGAGTCATCATTAAGTGAACAGACCCAAAAGAGCAGGCTCATTGAAAATGATAGTATAGTTCTCCAATTGTCCTTAAAATTATAAAATATTTAATTATGCTCAATGGTGGGTGTAAATAAAAAACAGTCATGACTACTACCTTATACAAACCAGCTGTGATCAGAGCTAACAGGAGCAGACCTCCCACAGATCCACCAATGATCTCCTTTGTTAAGTTCACCTCAGGGTACACCTCCACCTCAGTTTCAATCTGCAGATGGCAAATGCAAAAGATAAATTGCAAAGTATTTCAAAATGTGACTATAATCAATACAAGGAGATGTGAAATGAGGAAAAGCTACCATTTGTATAGGTGGGTTGTTTTTGGAGTCTGAAGAAAAATATATGTATTGTTTCTGTCATAATACAGAGTAGCTGTGCTGACCAAACTGAAACGGGCAGACTCAAGACCAATCTGCAAGAGAAAACACAAAATGCTTGTTCTCAAATTTTAAATGAGAGAACATTATCTTGGGTTGCAAATAACACATTTATTTTCGAACAATTAAGTTGACTGAGTTCTCATATAAAGCTACCAGTGGCCAAACAGTGTTAACTGTCTCCTGGACAAAATGACACAAGCTTCCTTTACTGGTTGGTCAGATGCTCTAACCACATGAACATCTGCCACTTCAAAGATAAGGTCCCTGTTGTAGTTGGTGTAGATACATCCCTGAGGTTGTGTTTCCAACCACCTATCCAAAACAATATTGGATGAAAGCATGAAGCATTATCAAGGAAGGTCATTTCTCAACCCAGCCATGTGCCTACCATCCGTCTAAAGGGAACTGTGCCAGAACATTAGGTGTCATATTAAGAGGCTCACAGACAGATTAACTAAATTAGGAATACATCTCAAATACTTACACAATCATTGAATCATCTAAAAAAGTATATGCACATAATCAGTCAGTTTAAATATATATGTATATAATACAATACGGCAGTATGCCAGTGTTCCTTCTTATATCATTATACTATATTTGCTGTTAGTGTTGAATATTTCACTTATTTAGCATTGATGGACTTCATTGTACCATTCAGTGCAAAAGTCTTAGGCCACCTTAGAAAGGTTTTTAAAGACATCTGAGCTTTTAAGTTACTTAGCAGAAATACTAAGATAAATTAACACGATGGAATGTAAGGTAACACTTTATTTGGATAGGTCTCTAGGACCCCCTCGAAAATGATATGATACATTTCAAGGGGCTATCTTAGCAATAAATTCAAATGGAATAGATGTTTGACAGACAATATTCCGACTACACGTACTCAGGGGTTAAAGTGAACAAAAATCCTGAGCCTGAACTTTTTTTGGGGGTGAGGGGGGATGGAGAGAAACTGTACAGATGGACTAATCTTCAATGGCACCATTTATTTTCAAGTATTACGGCTGTATGTTAAAATTGTAACTAAAATGCGTAAATAATCTAAAATAAATTAATAATATAAAATAAATAAACAAATATTGACAATAACAAAAATACAGTAACGAGAGCTTAGTGCTTACTAAATTGGTAAACTGAGACTGAGATGGACAGATTCACTTCTCTTCAAACTGTATTATATAGGCTATAGTACCGAAACGTGCAGAAACAATCACTAGGCCCTCTCAGTTTAGGCTCTCCTCTGCATTTATGCTGAGGATGAAATACAGCAGGAGCTGGAAATGGCGATCGCAATGAAGAAAGTACGTAAGTGTATCTCAAAATATCAAGTTGGTTGTACGCACTGGGCATGGTTCCCACAGGAAAACAGTGCAGAGAGAGAGAGAAGCTAAAGAAATTAAAGCAGAACTACAAAGAAATAAAGGACCATAACAACACAAATGGTTCTGACTGGCACCCAAACGGTTATTGGAGCATAGACCTTCCTTTTTCTGGGAGTGCACACACAAGACTCGGCACATGCGTTGTTGGAAGCTAGCCACAAATCTGAGGACCAGTTCATTGAAGGTAAATAATATCACTTCAAAATAATATTCAGCATGTTTTTTGTGAGCACCAGTAAGCCCTCGTCCCAAGTCTACTTCCGAAACACATAGAAGCCGAGGTACAAAGCCATGTTGTCTGTTTAATGAATGAATGTTGTGTGTTTCTTTAATGAATGAAGAAATGATCTTGAATTATGATTCGTAATCTCAATGGGTTTAGGGGTTTGGGCTACTGAAATGGATTTCTACGGTGTTGTTTTTGTAGATTTTTTCTGGTGACTATAGGAAACCACAACCCTATACAAGCTAGATAATGTACAGTATCTATCTCGTCATATGTAAAGAAAATATTTGCTAATAATTCATTCCCATAGATATAGCTCACAAAGTTACCTAGCTGCTCAAAAATCTATCCACCTTCATCAATGCAAAGCATATATTTGACCATAACAACATCAATAGATTACATTAACCAATATTTGTAAATGTATTCATACCACATAACCTACAGTAATCACGCAGTACACTAGCTTACATAAAACCAATGGCCTAAAAAAACATTTCAAGACAATTTCTATCCTTTTCCGAATGCTTGAAAATAACACAACAATTAAAAGCTGACAGGTGTAAGATGTATGATTGGTGCTCTAAATATTTCGCAGGAGTTGAGGGAGGCCATGTTTGGTGGGGAGGGTTAAAACTATGCATCATTCCTTTTAATTAAATTTTCAACCTTTAATAAAAAAGTATTCTTGAAATGAAGTATTACATTTACATTTTGTGTTGTCTATATCTGTTCTCATAGAGTTTGCCCAGTCCTTTAAGAAATGTGCTACGGTTTTAATTGCTGGTCAGGTGCTACATAATTGATATCCTACTATTAATTTCCTTTACCTTAGAAGCTCTAAAAATGTTTACACTAGTGTACATTAGAGTATATTATGTACATAAGACTGTACGCTTAGATCAGGGGTCTGCAACTGGTGGCTCTTCAACCCCTCTGCAGTGTCTCCATGTAGCTTTGAAAATATATAACATGGAAATAAACAAGAAATCGACATCTGTTATGAGAGGAGCACAGAAGGGGTTTGTGACTTTGTTGATCTAAAATTTCATAAATGCAATATAGTTATACTATATAAAAGCGGTGTTATCATTTTATGGGTCAAATAGGTTTGATGGCTCTTTTGATGGTAAAGGTTGCAGACCCCTTGTGTAGATACTTATATAGGCTGTATACATACACCTGTTTGCATATTGTCAATTTCCTGATTGATTAAACTCTGCCCATACCCTGCACCTTAAAAGGTGAATTTTTTGTGTTAATTTATGCACAATTGAGACATGCAACAATGGACAAAAATGAATCCTTGTTTGGTATGCACTTACTTGCCAATAAATATCTTTCTGATTACATGTGTAGAGACAAACATACTGTTTCAGATACCAAATTGGAATAACATGTACTATGCTCTGAGAGAGGCAAAGTCTCGGGCAGGCTATTTGACAAATTGAACAGCAATATGCACTGTATTTAAACCAGGGTAAGGTTAACCAGTTAAGTTAAAACTTGTACAGTGTAAGAGTAATGACTTTACGTTATCCTCTTTATTGAAAAAACGGTGTATACACCATACTTTTGCTACACTGCATTCAAAAACTTTAATAGACCAGTACGTGCATTTACACCCTTCGACAGTTAATGGCAGTCAGGCTCATTTAAAATGGACTATTTCAAACTGGAATTGTGTTCTATGGTCAGATGAGTCCAAATTTACATTCTTGTTGGAAATCATGGATGCTGTGTCCTCCGCGCAAAAGAGGAGGGAGACCTTCCATCTTGTTATCAGCATTCAGTTCAAAAGCCAGCATCTCTGATGGTATGGGGGTGCATTGGTGCATACAGTATTGGCAGCTTGCATGTTTGGAAGGCACTTTGAATGCTGAAAGGTATATAAAGGTTTTAGAGAAACATATGCTCCCCTCCAGATGTCTATTTCAGGGAAGGCCTTGTGTATTTCAGCAGGACAATGTAAAACCACATACTGCAGCTATTACAACAGCATGGTTTCGTCGTAGAAGAGTCTGGGTGCTGAATTGGCCTGCCTGCAGTTCAGAACTTACACCTTTAGAGAAAATTTGGCACATCAATAAAAGAAAAATATGTCAAAGACGACCACAAACTCTTCAGCAGCTAGAAAACTATAAAAGGCAAGAATGAGATCAAATTACAACACCAAAAGTCCAGACTCATAACCTCAATGCCCAGACATCTTCAAACTGTTTTGAAAAGAAGATGAGATGTTACACCATGGTAAACATGCCCCGTACCAACCTTTCTGGAATTTGGGTTGTATATAATTAATGCATTAAACCCAATTTAAAAGAAGCCAAATCAAAAAATCCTAAACCTATTTAATGTTGATGATGTCCCTTAACACAACTGAAAAAATGGTTTTGAAATAGGTTGTATGTAGTCAGAGCTATTGACAATTGTTTCTATAATTTATGCAATAAAACCGATTTGAAAGAAGCCACATCCAAAAATAAAAAAAACAAATTGATGGTGTAGGACAGGGGTCACCAAACCCTTCCATGGAGGGCCTAGTGTATGCAGGTTTTTGCTTTCACCTTGTACAAGGCTGATGGAGTAGCTCATTAATTGGTTAGGATCTCCCCTCACCTGGTAGTGTAGGTCCTAATTATGCTCTAATTGAAGGGAAAGACCAAAAACCAGGACACTAGGCCCTCCTTGGAAGGGTTTGGGGATCCCTGGTGTAGGAGATGTCCTTGAACCTACAGATGTCACACGATAAAATGTGGAAAAAGAAGTGGAGCTGTGTTGTGGTGTAACGAGGCACACTTCGGCTGAGTGAATACAATTTTGGTGGCAGTTTTTAAAAGAAAACAATACAACAAATTGCTGCCAGGTGACTCCAGGGTGCACATTTATCCAAATAATTTCCTTTAAACATGTTGTCCACTACAGATTATTTTATCATTAAAACAACTATGTTCTGAAGTTAAATGTATTATTTGTAGCGTTGTAGTCATTAAACTATTGTCCTACAATATAACTGTCTTATGTGACCTGCCTACTGTATATTTAAAATACCTTCTCATTTGCGAAATCCAACACAGTCTAATCAGTTAAACGCAACTCATTTGAAAACAAATCGAGTTCATATGGTCTTGATGGTGTAGTGGAAACGACGAAGGTCTCCTACCTGGGCGACCAGGGTTCGACTCCAATTGCGCCACCAATGTATATTTATGGTGTCACAGTACTGTATATTAATCATAAACTGTTTGTTAATGCCTTTATTTTTATTAGAGATCGCTGTTGTTTATTTTGTTTAACTAAAAGTAGTAATGGCTACATCTATTAATCATACACTGTTCGTTACTGCTTTCATAAACTACTGTAGTAATGGTCACATCATGAACTAGTAATGAGTACACTACATCTATTACTGATTGTGATAATTTGATTTCAACAGGAATTGTGACCAGATCGAGTTTGATAACTCTCAAGAATTTTTTACTCGTTGATTTTGTGTAGGGAAAGATTATCTTTTTTTTTAAAATCAAGAAATAGGTTAAAAACGTCACCAGAACTTTTTCCCATGACTTACAGTAAGGGAGATCACTTTGTGAACTACAGTACATCTTTTCTCTCTAACAATATACGTCAATGGATGCTAGGCATTGGGAGACAACAATATATATCAGGTAAGCAACTTGTTCTTCAGGCATTCTCGGGGATTCCCATGTATACGTCACAATGCTAGTTTTGTGAATAATCATTTATATTTGTGAAGAGTCAATGTACCACACAGCTCAGCAGTTGATTCTTTGCAAATATTGTCACGCCCAGCCAGTGGGGCTGGCGTGCCATGGACTGAGAATATGGACTCATATGTATATTCCGTTTTAGTTTAGTTATTCAGTGGTTTGCATGACGTTCTTTGTTTGTTTATAGCCCTTTAATGTGGCACACCTCTCTCCCGGTCTGTTCCTGCTGTATGCTGTGCTCTGATTAGAGTTAGTTTGCAGCTGAGTGGATCGTGCTTGATTAGGGCACAGCATATAAGCTGGGCAGACAGAGAGAGGCTGTCGATTATTGTTTGAACTGTTGTTTGGCGTAACCATGTTGGGAGTGTTGCTGTTCGGGATTTCCAGGAACTACACATCTAGTATTATTGTGAAAAGTGAGTCGCCTTGTGCTGTAAAGTGTATGCGTGCATGTTTATTGTATTGAAAGCTTCCAGTGTTCCGAGCCACTGTAGAGAGCACGAGTAAGCTATGTGCCTACCACGAATGAGTGTAGGATAGTATAATCGCATGCCACTCACACATGGTGGTACCCTGCAGTGTTACTGGGATGTTATATGTTCCTGAGTTACCCGGAAAGTAAATGCAAAAACAAAACAACCAAATGCGTCTTAGACTCCCTCTCTCTCCTTCACACCACCACCCTGCACCGTATACAATTTGAATGCGTCGTCTAAATAGACTGAGATAAAATAACATATTCCTTTTCAGGGACTCAAACATACGACGTAGGCATTTCATCAGAGCCATCTTAACTGCTATGCCACCCCGGCTGTGCATGTGGGTGAACAAAATAGTGGACATACTAACGTTTTCAAATATAATTTAAAGGAAATACGATGTAGCCCATTAAAATTTTGTTCTATAGATTACAGTGATAGTACAGTTATAATTGTGTACAGATTATAATAAAACAATCAAATACCTTAACAGAATATTATATGATTAGGTCATTATCCCTGTTTGGAGAAAGTCACTTCAAACAGACATTCTCATTTTACACAAAACATTTGCAATGCTCCATGCAAATGCGAACATAAACATGCAGCTTTTGCATTCGCTTTCACAACGGTGTTTCTCTCATTCAAGTAAACTATTGACATGTGTAATAAATATTACAAATTCTTTACCTGCAATGCAAATTATGTTCTGCTGGATATGTAGGAATATTTACTTTTGTAGCCTATATTTGAATTGGCTGATCAACATCTAAGAAATAACAGATTAGCTTGATAACATTTGTGACATTTGGCATAGTAATTAAAAGTACTTGTATCGGTACTGGTATCGGCAAGTACCCTGGAAATCCAGAGTTCTCGCAAGAGCACAATTTGAATTTGCTCAGCAAGTTACTCTGGCACCGAGTAATTCTGCTCATTAACTATGCCCTTGTAGCCGAGCTGCATCAATCACATTGGTGTATCTGATATAGGCATGCAAGTGGCATGATAAACAGATGACGACAGCGCTGCGACCTCAAAGTCATTAGGAAACATTGTAAGATCGCTATGGATGAGCACCAGTTGTTTAAAATGGCTTTGGTCACTACAATGAACGAGTTAGACTGGGCTTTTTATCTAAAAGAGGAACAGAAGATGGCGATCAAATCGTTCCTTTTTTAAAAAGGAAGTTTTTGCTGTTTTCCCGACTTCGTACGGCAAGAGTTTTATCTACCAGTTAGCTCCGCCATAGGGGCTTAGCGAAAAACCACTGGTGATAGGTCGTAGTGTTATTCAATTGCGTACAGTGAGATTCGAGTTGGGTCATTATCATTACTCGAAGCCAGACCCTTATATCCTCCGAATTTGGTTCTCGATTTTTCCAGGCTAATCGGCAAGTACCCAAAATGAAATACTCTGTAGCCTACTTGTACTCGTTCCATAAAAATTGGTATTGGCCCATCCCTAGACTTTACTTAACTTGCTTTTGAGCTACAGTAACACGTTGAACAACAAGTTTTTTTGCTTTGGAATAGTTTCATGTAATCAGCATGTGGGGGGTTGGGGGATTCATAACACAATGACTAGTTAATTGGCCATCAGAGCATGGTCTGGCCAAGGGGAGTTTAAGTGTCACCTTTCTAAAAAATGTATGCACACCTTTCTCTGCCAACTTCTTCATGATCTCATTCTGGTCTGGTCAGCACAAAGCGTGACAGATAAAAATATACCTTTAATTACCTACAGTATACATTTGTAAGCATAGACCTATGTTGCTGAATTAAAATATTCTTAAATATTACAGTCATTATATAAATCCTAAATGACATGGTAATGGTAGTTTATAACTAACTAGTTATCATAATTAATAGAAAAAATTTGAATGCATCCTCTATAAACAAGCTGAGGAAAAAAAGGAGATGGTTGTGAGCGGGTCTAGAACTTACAACTGTCAGATCACAATATAACATTTACTTATGGTCACTGACACACCAACTGAAACTTAACTTAGAAACCAAAAATGAAACTTAACTCCCAGCCTCTTCCAACTAGAGCATGTCGCAACATGTTTCGGAAGGGGGCGTGGCTTATCAACAAGCAAACACTCACCCGGGATTTCCACTAACTGCGGAACGGCTGCAGATCGGCTCCGCTGCGTGTCGGCTCCGTGCTCCGCCATCATTCAATACCCACCAGGTCCGTATTGGTTGCGGAACGGCTGACAGTGAATATACGAGGACCCTCGCGAATTCACGTATGATCGCGCGATATAACAGCATATATACTGTACTGAGTTGCTGCGGAGC
>JACXGM010013091.1:0-23545 GCA_016801145.1 Umbra pygmaea
ATTTACTACTCTATAGTACAATACTCATTTACTACTCTATAGTACAATACTCATTTACTACTCTATAGTACAATACTCATTTACTACTCTATAGTACAATACTCATTTACTACTCTATAGTACAATACTCATTTACTACTCTATAGTACAATACTCATTTACTACTCTATAGTACAATACTCATTTACTACTCTATAGTGCAATACTCATTTACTACTTTTTCATATTACATTATTCAAACAGATCATGTTTTGAAGAGAAGCTCACCAAAAATCAGTTTGAAAGATATTACCTGCGTTCTAATTCTATAAACAAACGTGTATGTGTGTGTGTTAATACACTGCTCAAAAAAAAGGAAACACTAAGTTAATTCATTCAGATCTAGGATGTGTTAACTAATTGTATGAAATACCTTCGTCTTTACATAGTTGAATGTGCAGACAACAAAATCACACAAAAATGATCAATTGAAATCAAATTTATCAACCCATGGAGGTCTGGATATTGAGTCACACGCAAAATCAAAGTGAAAAACCACACTACAGGCTGATCCAACTTTGTTGTAATGTCCTTAAAACAAGTCAAAATGAGGCTCAGTCGTGTGTGTGGCCTCCACGTTCCTGTATGACCTCCCTACAATGCCTGGGCATTCTCCTGATGTGGTGGCGGATGGTCTCCTGAGGGATGTCCTCCCAGTCCTGGGCTAAAGTATCCGCCAACTTCTGACAGTCTGTGGTGCAACTTGCCATTGGTGGATGGAGAAAGACATGATGTCCCAGATGTGCTCAGTTGGATTCAAGTCTGGGGAACGGGGGAGCCATCAATGCCTTCCTCTTGCAGGAACTGCTGACACACTCCAGCCACATGAGGTCTAGCATTGTCTTGCATTAGGAATCTAGGGTCAACCGCACCAGCATATGGTCTCACAAGGGGTCTGAGGATCTCGTCTCAGTACCTAATAGCAGTCAGGCTACCAATGGTAAGCACATGGAGGGCTGTGCAACCACTCAAAGAAATACCACCCCACAACATTACTGACCCACAGCCAAACTGGTTATGCTGGAGGATGTTGCAGGCAGCAGAACATTCTCCACGGAGACTCCAGACTCTGTCACGTCTGTCACATGTGCTAAGTGTGAACCTGCTTCAATCTGTGAAGAGCACAGGGCGCCAATCTTAATTTGCCAATCTTAGTGTTCTCTGGCAAATGCCAAACGTCCTGCACGGGGTCGGGCTGTAAGCACAACCCCCACCTGTGGATGACGGGCCCTCATACCACCCTAATGGAGTCTGTTTCTGACCGTTTGAGTGGACACATGTACATTTGTGGCCTGCTGGAGATTATTTTGCATGGCTCTGGCAGTGCTCCTCCTGCTACTCCTTGCACAAAGGCAGAGTTAGTAGTCCTGCTGCTGGGTTCTTGCTCTCCTACGGCCTCCTTAACGTCTCCTGATGTACTGGCCTGTCTCCTGGTAGCGCCTCCATGCTCTGGACACTACGCTGACAGACACAGCAAACCTTCTTGCCACAGCTCGCATTGATGTGCCATCCTGGATGAGTTGCACTACCTGAGCCACTTGTGTGGGTTTTAGACTCTGTCTCATGCTACCGCTAGAGAGAAACCACTGCCAGCATTCAAAAGTGACCAAAACATGAGCCAGGAAACATAGGAACTGAGAAGTGGTCTGTGGTCACCAACTGCAGAACCACTCCTTTATTGGGGGTTTCTTGCTAATTGCCTATAATTTCCACCTGTTGTATGTACCATTTGCACGACAGCATGTGAAATTGATTGTCAGTGTTGCTTCCTGAGTGGACAGTGTGATTTTACAGAAGTGTGATTGACTTGGAGTTACATTGTGTTGTTTAAGTGTTCCCTTTATTTTTTTGAGCAGTGTATATAAACTATGTGTTCCAGGACTGTCATTAAATAATCCCAAGTTATTTTGGCCATATTATTTATAGTTTAAAACAATCCTGACTACTCAAAAGCCATTCAAAATGTACTTTTGGAAGTTGCTATATGTCTGTAAGCTGTTCACTGCTCAAAAACAGTATTTGAGTTCTAGTAGAAACACACTGATGAAGTAGCAAGGTTGTCAAGGGCACCTCACAGTAAAGAGTTGCAATGATGGAGATAGAGAGTTCAAACCCTGTACAACCCAGTGTAGGTGTATATTCTTATAATCGGTGCTAATCCCTTCTTCAAGGTCAAGGTCATTTTATTTATATAGCGCATTTACAACAGCCACTAGGCTGACCAAAGTGCTTTACAGAAAAGTAAAAATCGAAATCACAATAGTAACACAAGAATGGAAGCAGTATAAAACGTAGGCTAAAAATAAAAATGTAAAATCAGCCAGTAATGTAGGTTAGTATGCTAAAGAGAACAGGTGGGTTTTTAATAAAGACTTAAAAACAGACAGGGTAGGGGCCATTCTAATCTGTAGGGGCATGGAGTTCCAGAGACGCGGGCCTGCCACCGAAAAAGCACGCTCACCTCTACGCTTCTCTAATTTGAGGGACTACCAGCAAAGCTTGATCAAGAGATCTTTGGCTTCGGGATGGGGTGTAGGGATGAACAAGTTCACAGAAATAGAACAGGGCCAGGTTATGAAGAGATTTAAAAACAAGGAGTAAAATTTTAAAATCTATTCTCTGTCGAATTGGCAGCCAGTGCAACGATTTGAGAATCGGAGTGATATGGTCATATTTCCGACATTTGTGGATGAGTCTGGACGCAGCGTTTTGGACTAGCTGAAGATGGGCGATTTGGTGACTTTATATAACGCAATATAGAGAATTGCAGTAGTCTAGCCGACATGTAATAAAAGCATGAACAGCCATTTCTACGGTTTTAGGAGTAAGAAAGCCTCTAATTTTAGAAAGTAAAAGAAGTTGGTAGAAACTAGCGCTGATTACAGATGAAATGTGTTTATCAAATTTTAGAGATTGGTCTACAAGTATGCCCAGGTTCCGCACTCTTGTGGATTTAAAAGCTGATAAGCTCTCTAGCTCAGGATTTAGGTGCTGAGAATTTTCATTTGGGCCAAAAACAATAACCTCAGTCTTCTCTTCATTTAGAAAGAGGAAATTTTGGGCTAACCATGCTTTGACCTCTTCTAAGCATAGCAGAAGAGTGTTCAGCTCTGAAGGATTGTTTCTCTTAATAGGGATGTAAATTTGGGTGTCATCTGCATAAAAATGAAAAGAAACAATGTTTCCTTAGAATGGAGCCCAGAGGTAGCATATAGAGAAAAAATAAAGAAGGGGCCAAGATGGAGCCCTGCGGAAGCCTACATGTGAGGGGTGTCATAGAGCTGGAGAAGTTGCCCATCTTTACTGAGAACTTCCTGTCAGACAGGTATGACTGAAACCATGTCAAAACCGATGCCCTTAGACCCACCCAGGACTCTAGTCTATCTAAGAGAGTAGGGTGGTCAATGGTATCGAAAGCTGCCAAGAGGTCTAGGAGAACAAGAACAACGGTGTCTCCGGAATCAGTAGAGAGATAAATATAATTTAGCACTCTCAGGAGGGCGGACTCAGTGCTGTGGGCAGACCTAAAACCAGATTGAAAGACCTAAAAAATACTATTGTTTGACAAAAATGTTGGAGTTGATTTAACACAGTTTTCTCTAATAGTTTAGAAATGAAAGGTAAAACAGAAATGGGTCGGAAATATTTTAAAACAGAGGGATCTAGTGAAGGCTACTTAAGTAGAGGTGTGACCGTGGCCACTTTGAGATTGGCAGGAACAGAGCCTGATTTGAGACTCTTGTTGACTCGAGGTTGATAGGATCAAAAACCTCCCAAAAGTCAGCAATAGGTGTCGAGATCGGAGGGATATATGAATTAGGACAGACACTAAGTCGTAGTTTAGTGATTTTGTTAATAAAAAATCTTAGGAAGTTTTCACATAGAGCCTCTGAAGCAATAGACAATGTGTTAACAGGAGGGTTTATAACAGATTGAATGACTGAAAACAGGACCTTTGTGTTGGAGTGATTAGATTCAATTCGATTTGAAAAATAAGCTGCTTTTGCAGACTTTGTAGCATTCTGGTATGCAGAGAGAGTCTTTGAACATATGGAATGAGAGCTGTAGCCTGTCTCGTTTCCATTTGCATTCTGCCTTTCTACAGACTTGTCTTTGGTGACGAGTGTCAGAGTTATGCCACATTTGAGATTTCGGTTTGCATTTGAAAGGCTTTAGGGGAGCAGTTATATTTATAACCCTAAGCCAAGCCGAGCTTAAAAGGCTGAAATGTTGGTCTACATCCAGATCAGGCAGTGGTTGGTCTAGGTGCAACTGTGAGCAGAGTTCAGTAAAGCGCAGATCGAAATTAGTGCTAAACTGTGAGGAGTAGAACTGCGACAATGTAATAGGTGCAATAGTGAGCTGGGAGTGCTCTGGGAGGGACAGAGAGAATAAAATCGGTTTATGATCAGAAAGCACTGAGTCTGAAAAAACAATGTCAGTGACATCAAGTCCGTAGGATAATACGAGTTCCAATGTGTGGCCCTGGATATGGGTGGAGTTTTTAATCCACTGTGATAGATTAAAAGCAGCAAATAGATTAATAAACTCCTGGGCCAAGGGATTTGAGAGGCAGCACACATGGATATTAAAATCACCCACCAATAGAAAGCGGTCATAGTTTGTGGCAATATTGCTGACAAACTCCGTAAAATGCTGAATAAAATCCTTATTAGAGTGAGGAGGGCGATAGATCACTGCTAAACCTACAGGACCGTTCCAGTCAAGGTGGAGGAATTGAGCTTCAAAGCTTGAAAAATGCGCTATGTGGACAAGCCGGCAGCGTGAAGAGAGAGAGTTACTTAAAATTGTAATGATCCTGCCCCCACGTCCACTAATGCGAGGAGAGTTAAAAAATGTAGAGGTCGGTGGAACCAGTTCTGAGAAGGGAGTTAAATCGCCAACCTTTATACAGGATTCTGTGATGAACATAAAATCCAGGTTGAGTGAAGAGTAAAAATCATTTAATACAAAGGTTTTATTCACCACAGAGCGGGCGTTTATCAGCGCCATCTTCAGAGCAGGAATTGAAGCGTAAGATGAGGAAGCTTTTCTTAATGAGCAGAGATTTCCGAGATTAGCACCTTGCGGCCGAGAGTGGTGACTACTTTGGAGAGCAGCCCAAGCAACATGACTCCGAAACCGGGGGAGCCAACGATACACCACACCCCGCGGGTGCCAGGCAGCAGGGACGCCACGAAGCGAGATACCTGTCCGTAGGTAAGCCTTCAGTTTCGCAATGTTTCCTCCGCGTGTTGCCAAGGAATTTTGGGGTTTCATGAGGTGTATGCCAAAATCATCAGTATTAAAACAATAAATGACCTGAAATATTTCAGTTGGTGTGCAATGAATCTAAAATATATGAAAGTTAAATTTTTATCATTACATTATGGAAAATAATTAACTTTATCACAATATACTAATTTCTTGAGAAGGACCTGTATTTATACTTCCACTCAAGTGCCATTCTCCAATACCTTTTACACGTCTGCTGAAGTCCTTTCCTGCGGTCTGCAAGTTGTCAGTGAAGCTGAATACACCTCTACCTGCCTCTGCAGCCTGTGAATGAATATTTAGCATAGCAGGACTGGTCTTCAGACCACAGCTAAATTCTCGCAGTTTCAACAAACAACTTCTACTGAAGATGAACCACAAGTTTTTCAAATTAAAGTAATCAGTTAGGGATCGCCCCCTAATTGTCATATTCTCCCTGAGAAAACATACTCAAAGTTAACCTCTTGTTACACTGGACCTGAGGAAGGGACAAACATATGGTTGATACTTTTTTAAAGAAAAGACTTTGACATTTTTTGATATGTAAAATTCATTAAAAATAAACATACACAGTGAATATGGCACAAGTTGAAATAAAGAAAATACATAATTATTTTCTGTTTTAATTTTTTTAGAAAGAATCCTACAAAGCCATATATTAAGATAGGGTGCTGGAACCAATTCAAATCATGTTGGTAAGGGGCTGGCCACATAAGTCCAACATTTTAGAATGATTCAATGAACAGCCAATGAGCTGTAGCTTTGTTTGGAAAACTATATTTTTAGAAAAAATGCACCGTGATGACATTTATATCCGGATCTTGAGAAGAACAACACATTACTTTTGTAAATGATCTGTCAATCTTCAGTTAAAATTGTTAATCTTGTACATTTTTAAGATCTGTTTCATAACGATGACTTATATGCCGAAATTGCTGAGCTTTTGAACAGTTTTCACATCCGTATTTTGTTCAGAAATGCAGGCCCGTGGTTCAAATACACTAGGTTTTTCATTTATTTATGAATGCATTCAGTAACGGTCCGGTCAAGAACTTGGAATTTTCACATAACAGGATGGATTTTACATGGGGAAACTATGCTTTATGTCATTACTGGGACCCTTTGATGACCAAAAAGAAGGATTTACGACTGTAGGTACAACATTTTGTAGTAAAAGTTTAACATAAGTGAAATATACTACTATATATATTTCCTAATTGTTTAAGATGCGTACCTGACATTAAGGAGTCTAAAAATTCTTGTGAATTTTATAGATACACTAAAATCTCTCTCTCGATTATATTCCTTAATGTATTTTCTCTGAAGTGAAGAAAACATCTTTGTTTTCAAAACTGCGTAGCTGACATTAAGTAGTCATAACGTTGTGGATTTTATAGCTACAATAAAACCGTGACATTTGCTATATTTTCAAGATTCTAAACTTTAAGGATATAAGACATTTATATATAACCCAATTAATGAGACATTGTTTTTAGTTTGACATTCCATTTAATTTGAGGCACGTGTACAAGGCACGTAGCTCACATTATGAGGGGAAATTATTATTTTTGTTATAGTTACTATGAAATGGAGAAATTTGCTACATTTTCTGAGTGTCTAAGCTTTCAGTAGATATATAATATGTATATATAACCAAAAAATGGACTTGTAAACTGTGATTGTAGTCCAGTTTGTTTTTTGGAGGGTGGAATCTCCCACGGGCGGGATACTGCACGCTAATAGGTTAAGGGCTGAAGATAAAGATTTGGAAAAGACAGATGTTATACTATATTGAAGCACTTTGAGGACTAAAATATATGGGATTTTTCCAGTGCAAGGGGCATATGGTTGTGGCTCCACGTGAAATTTAGAAAGCATGCATTTAAGTTGGGATTTATCTACATAACATAATGATGAAGCTATTATTGAATTGTAGTAATGATGATTTGCCAATGTTAAAGGACCTATGTAATAATGATGTTATACTTCAGCTAGAAGACCCAATTTTGGTTGAATTGACCTGAGGTCTGAAATTTGAATGCTGTTTGATTAATGCTCCATTCATTGTTTTGGTAGCAACAGTCGCTAAGGGGGAATATATAGAGGTTATTTACAGTGATCCTTGATAATGAAAGAAATCACTTAGTTCATATTTGAAAGATGTTGTAAATTAATTAACCTAAAATGTGGTTGTTGTACATGTCATGTTTGAAGTTTCCGAGGTCTCGACGAGGTAATGAAGATGTGGTCATCATAATTGCAAATAATTTTTTGTGTAATACAGATATTGAATGTCTAATGATTGAGTTTGCAAGAAGCCTTCTGTTACTCTTGTTTAAAGCAATGAGACGAGCACATTGTTTAGATAGATTACTATTCTTCTTAACCTGAACCCCCTCTAAGGCTTCACATCTGGCCATTCAGTTAAGAAGTCAAAAAGGGCAGGAACAAAGCTGAATAATGTATCCTTGTCAGACTTCATTTAAGCACTGGTCAGCATAGGTTAAAGGTAATCCTGCCCAGTGAGTGATTGTCTGAATTTGTGGTGCTGGACGAATCACAAGAGGAGAAGTAGGAAATAAGAAGAATTAGCCAACCAGGGGGTGTTATACAAAGTGACGCCATGTTTTGTTATAAAAGGGATAGCCTGATGAAATGTTCTTTGTCTATTCTTGCAACGAATAAACTGTTTACATACATAAAGATGTGTAATCTAATTTGCTCTTTCTTTAATGTTTTCATATGCTTATTTTCTTTATGTTACTAATTAGATACGATATTAGCTCTCTGTCAAGCCATATTTCTGACCATATTGTGATGGTAGAACTAAAGGACCTTGTGAAGATGCTGGAGGAAACAGGTATAAACATATCTATATCCACAGTAAAATGGCCCCTATATCGACATACCCTGAAAGGCGAGTCAGGAAGGAAGAAGCCACTGCTCACAAACTGCCATATAAAAGCTAGACTGTGGTTTGTGACTGCACATGGGGACAAAGATTGTACTTTTGAAGAAAAATCTTCTGGTGTGATGAGACAAAGATGTAACTGTTTGGTCATAATGAACATTGTTACGTTTGGAAGAAAAAGGGGGTGGCTTGCAATCCAATGATCACCATCCCAGCCATGAAGCACATGGGTGGCAGCATCATGTTTTTTACAAAAAAGATGGCACCATGTGGGAGGAATATTATGTGGATATATTGAAGCAAAAACCCAAGACAGGAAGTTAATTCTTGGTCGAAAAGGGGTCTTCCAGAACTGAAAAAGCATGTGAGCAAGGAGGCCTACAATCCTGACTCATTTACACCAATAATAACAATAAAATTCACACATTGTGCTTATATAGCACATTTCAAGGACCCAAAGATGCTTTACAAAATTAGCAGAACAAATAACAATAAAACAACTAAAAAGACAACACAGGGGAAAGAAGGCAGGGGCTATGGGAATGCTAGTTTAAACAGAAAAGGCGGTGGTGGAGAATGTTAATAGAGTCAGTGTCAAGGATGCATTGAGGCAGGGAGTTCCAGAGTCGGAGAGCAAGCCTGTGCTCCTGACCGTCCCACATTTCGGAAAGTCAGCTCCCAATCCAAGCAGTCAAAACTCTTCACTGTACTGGCTCCTAAATGGTGAAACCATCTTCCACTGGAGGCTAGAACAGCAGAGTCTCTGCATATCTTCATGAAAACCTTCCTCTTCAATGAGTAATTGTATATGATCTGTATGATCTTTCTCTTGCAGTGTATTTTCTTTCAAATGTTGACTGCTCTTACTACTAAGTTGTGTTGTACTTAGTTTATCCTTAATGTATGCATTCACTGTAAGTCCCTCTGGAAAAGAGCATCTGCTAAATTATTAAAATGTAAATGAAACTGTAAAACCCTGGAGAAAGCCCTGTCACCAAAGCTCTGCAGCTTGTATTTGGAACTGAATGCACTGGAAGACAAAGAGCCAGTAGAGCTTATAGAGGAGACAAGGGGCCAGTAGAGCTCATGGAGGAGACAAGGAGCCAGTAGAGCTCATGGAGGAGACAAGGAGCCAGTAGAGCTCATGGAGGAGACAAGGAGCCAGTAGAGCTCATGGAGGAGACAAGGAGCCAGTAGAGCTCATGGAGGAGACAAGGAGCCAGTAGAGCTCATGGAGGAGACAAGGGGCCAGTAGAGCTCATGGAGGAGACAAGGAGCCAGTAGAGCTCATGGAGGAGACAAGGAGCCAGTAGAGCTCATGGAGGAGACAAGGAGCCAGTAGAGCTCATGGAGGAGACAAGGAGCCAGTAGAGCTCATGGAGGAGACAAGGAGCCAATAGAGCTCATGGAGGAGACAAGGAGCCAGTAGAGCTCATGGAGGAGACAAGGAGCCAGTAGAGCTCATGGAGGATAGCAGTGATGTGCTGCCAAGATTTAGTGTGGCTGCTGAGATTTTAACCATTTGTAGTTTATAGAGGTATCAGGCGTTGATGCTGGGCAAAAGAGTTACAGTAATCCAGACAGGAGGAGATTAATGCATGAATCAGAGGTTCTGATTAAGGTGGGCGTAAGGTGGATTTGAATTTGGAAATGTTAAAAAAATGGAAAAGCCTGTTTAATGTCTTGCTCAAAACAGAGGGTGGAGTCAAGGAGGACACCTAGGTTGCGAGAATATGGGCAATAGCGCTGCCGGGGATTTGGGTTAGATTAATCAGATTCTCTCTTCTGCCACGTCGCTCTCCAGCAACTCCTAGTGTTCGGGCACCTGTAAATTCAATCGCGGAAGTTTAGGGTAAGGTTAAGGTAAACTGCCTTTCTTTAAATTTCATACCCAAACAAGGCTGTACATTTCCCTGTCTCACTGAATCTCTGAAACCTGTTTTGAAAATGAAAAGGAGCGGTGATGTTGTAAGTATGGCTGGGTCCGACATCTGTATCTCCAAAGCTGATGAGCACAAGTCACTGCATCTGACAGTCGTTCCGTCCATCTGATGAAGAGCTCAATGCCGTTCCCGATACAGAAACAAAGCCCTCCCCAGAGAAAGATGAAAACCTACAATGCCCTCCCAATGTATGGCTAGTACAGAGCTAGTAAGTATCAAACGTAAGCTTTTTGACAGTGAGACAACAGGACACATTAGTAAGTATCAAATGTAAGCTTTTTCCCAGTGAGACAACAGGACACATTAGTAAGTATCAAACGTAAGCTTTTTCCCAGTGAGACAACGGGACACATTTTAGCTTTTTTAGAGGAGAGAAGATTTGAATTGATTTAAAACAAACTTGTTAGTTAGCTAGTTAGACAGTGAAATATTGATTTGTTTGTATTTAATAATGGTTGATGATTTCAACCTCCGGATCCAATGAAATAGTTCCTAATATTTACTAGCCCTAAAGCACCATTTTTGTAATTTTAAACTTACATAGTGCAGATAAATCTCTCAAACACACTTTTAAATCAACTTTGAAAAATAGGAAGTCATATACCTCGGTCTTTCTTTTGTCTCCTCTTTTCCTTCTGCATCTCTTTTCCTGAAGGACGGCATCATACGCTGGCCTGGGAATGTCCTGAGACATAAAAGGGCACACACTGAATATACATGCAAACACAGACAATTTTGGGGAATTTTACAGAATGTCCTCACTGGATGACAGCAATATAATTCTAGTGGACTAATGTTAATATAAACTCATCAAAAATCTAAAATTTTCACGGGTTTGGTTGTGTGTGCAGAGAGAGGGAGGCTCAACAGAGAGTACGTGGCAGATGGTGCTCATTTATTTAGTTCCAGGCACGTTGAGATTCCAAAACAGAAGTATACAGTATGAGAGGCGTGCTACAAACAGACCTGAACCTCGTACTCTCTCAGTGGTACGGACACTGGAAATGAAAGTCTGAGTAATAATACTTACGCCTACACAACACAAACTAATATACTCCTCAACACTCTTGGTTTTAGCTTTAGAAAATCCTCAAAAACAATGTGTACACCGCGTATTAACTATACACCTGATACGCTGAGGGGAGCGGCATAAATAAAGTACAACAACAACACAAAGATGGGGTGTAAACCTCCAACAATGCTCCACGTCTCCTCCTGGGTCCAGAGCTGCTTATAAAGGGAACTGATCACACTAAAGAGAGCCAGCTGTTCGTAATTCCCAATTAGAACCTTCTACTCTTTTCCAGTCCCTACTTCAACTCTCAGCAGCCCTGGCCAGGAAGAGGCGTGGTTAACCCCAAAGGGGAATTGTTTTTAAAATAAGAGTAAACAGAACCACCAAGCAATGCATTGAAGGATATAAGAAAGATATAAATAAGAAATAAACAAATAAGAACTGGACAAAATAATGAATTAGTACATACTCAGTATTTGCACGCCAGCCCACTCTGGTTGGAAGTGACAAAAATGTCATTTTTTTGTGACGCTACATTTTATAGATAATTTGTACAAAGCAAGTAACTTTACAGATCTTCATTGTAAAGTATTTCAACAAAGTATTCCATGCTTGTTCATTGACCAAAACATTTTTATAAACATGTACCTGTAGAACAGTCATTAATCAATCAATGAAATGTATTTTATACAGCTCTTTTTACATTACCAGTGGGCACCAAGTGCTTTTACAGACACCCAGCCTAGAACCCAAAAGGGCAAGAAACAATGCAAATTTGAGACACCAGTAGCTTACAGACGGTAGTCAATTAAGGTCACAGTTATGAAAACTGATGGCCAGGGTCCCTGATCATCTGCGTCACCGTGCTTTAGGCATGATGCAAGGAGACATGAGTCAGGTTGACAGGAAGAGCAGCTGATCATCCTCACAGTAACAGACTACGTGTAACAACACCTGCACATGATCCGTACATCTGAACATCACACCTGAGGGACAAGTAAAAGATGGCAACAACAACTGCCGGTTTACACCAGAAATGCATAATCCATCCATCAGTGATCAGACTGTCTGTTATAGGCTAAAAGGCTGGACTGAGGGCCTGTAGGCCTGTTGTAAGACAGGTCCTCACCAGACATCACCGCTAACAACGTTGCCTACCTGCTCAAACCCATGTTTGCTGGATTAGACAGGACTGGCAAAAAGTGCTCTTCACTGATGAGTTGTGGTTTAGTCTCACCAGGGTGATGTTCGGACTCAAGTTTATCTTCGAAGGAATAAGTGTTACACCTGTACTTTAGAGAAGAATTGATTTGGAGGTGGATGGTACATCACGGTCTTGGACGGTGTGTCACAGAATCATCGGACTGAGCAAGTTGTCATTGAAGGCAATCTAAATGCTGTGCGTTACAGGGAAGACATCCTCCTCTGTGTTTGTCTGTCTCTATCTGTGTTAGGTAAATATAAGTGTCTCTTTAACCTTCTAACTTTACAGCACCAAGCCTTGACCCTGTATTAGAACATATTATCTGTGCAAGGTTGTGGTTGTGTATTTGTGGGAGAATGTTCCTACCTCCTCATCCTCTAGACTGATCAGATCCCACGCATGTTTCAGACACATCTGCCTCCTCTTCCAGTGTTCCAGAAAAAAAGCCGCTACGTATATACATAAACACAGTCCTCAATTAATAACCTTGTGGGGACCCAAAAAAAGAACTATATGGTTTCTAACCCTAAACTTAACACTTGTTTTACTGGGATCAAAATGAAGGTGGACTCAAAAAGTAGAGTAGAAAAAAAGAGCAGAAACATCCCAAAAAGGTCAACATTGAATGTTTTACCATTCTTGTGAAGGTTAAAATACAAACCAAACACAAAAAAATGTAACTACTGAAAAAAGGTTTAAATATGGAAGCCCTGAAATGTAAAAGGATATTATTTTTCTGGTGCACATCAGACTACTCATGTTCTTGAAAATAACCATAATATAGATTAGCTATCTAATTAAAACTGGCTAGCCAAACAAACTATTTTTCACTGATTATTACTGCCCTCACTTTTGTGTTAACTGCTGTATTTTGTCAGTTTCTGTCCAAAATAGGGAGTGGTTTTAACTCAGTGTAGGCTATACTACCGAAAGTCTGGTTCCTTAAAAACATAACCTAGAGGATGTTATTGGATTGGCTATCTTCCCATATAATTTGTCTGTGGGTAGCAAATGAATGTGTCATTTTGAATGCTAGACAAACTTTCAATGGGGATCTCTACATGCCCTTGTGGGATCATCTTGCTCTGGCTAGTTGTTGCTGGTTTTCTGATGATGGGTGCGACAGGGAGAAAGAGCCTACTGGTTCATTGTTGTTTCATCAGGACTGGAACATTTTAAAAAGTGAAAAGATTTGTGTAATATCAACACAATTGTATTAAAACATTCAGAATTATCTATTTGCTCGATTGCAGGTGAAGACCTCTAATGCAAAGCCTACTATGCATCTGTCATGATTGTCGGATACGCATGGCCATGTTCTTTATAATTTGAAGGCATTATAATGTACGATGAAAGCTAAACTGCACCTGCAATTACTAGCACTTGGCGTTGTGTCTGAGAAGCTATGTCTGAGAATCTGTGTGTGAGAAGCTGTGTCAGAGAAGCTGTGTCATTTTTACGAATCTAGATTTTGTACATGCTGTGATTTGAGTTCTCAATTTCACCCTGAACCTGACAGGTTAGGCTACAACCCCAGTTCTAATAAAAAGTTAAGACAGTATGGAGAGTGCTAATGTTAACAAAAGTGGAGTACTTTGTAAATGTAGTTTGACTTTGATTTAAACAAAAAACATATAAAGACAAAGTAGTGAATGCTCTGCCTAATCTATATAGTTTTTCAAAGTTAAACCTTTATTCTGAAATTGATGCATACACCATGTTCCAAAATTTTTTGGACAGGGGCAATTTAGGACTGATAGCGGTGTGACAAGTTGAAATTAGGTCGTTTGAAACAGGTGAGGCAATCATGTAATCATAAGAAGCCTCCAAATAAAGGCATAGTCCTTCAAGAGCAATGATGGGTTGTCATGGTTTGTGTGGTGGTGTAGAGAGGGAGACAAAAATGTAGGTAGGTGTGTATTTGCAAACATGGTTTAATTATACGCATTCCGGGAAACATACACAAATAGGGTTGCGGGGTACGCCAGTAGCGAGTGCAATACGGAAGACTTACATGTAGCTTACATGCTCTTTAGTCAGCGGCACGGACACTGTTAGCTAAAACACGTATACATAAAACTACAAACTATGGGACTTACTTCTCACAACGTGCCTCGTAGTTCCCGGACAGTCTTCTATCAACAAAATATAATATTCACGAACGTAACATCTTGCAAACAGAATCAATGACTGACAACCTCTCTCTCAGTCTGTCCAGCTTATATGTATTACCCTAACTAGCTAAGTACACACAGTTTAATGTCGTTACTAATCAGATCTACCAGAAACCAGCCTAACCTAACCCTATGCTAGCAAGGACAGACTGGGAGAGAGGTGTCACTCAACTTAAAGGGACATTAGACATTTTTAACTGAAAAACCACCAATACATGAAATAACTAATAATGAGTGAATAGAAATGTTCAAAAGCCCTCCGTGGCTGGTCATCACAGTACCCGCCCCAAAGGCCACCACTCCGGGGAGGCCAGACCAAAGGGGAAGACGGGAGAGCTGATAACAAAAAAGGAACTCCCAAACAGTACCCACAACCAGCCCCCACCCCAAGTAGGCAGGAGGCCCTGTCGTGAGCGTAGCAGGGGGCCCTGTCATAAGTGTAGCAGGGGGGCTTGTCATCTGCTGTGCAGGGGGCCCTATCATTGGCCGTGGAGGGGGCCCTGTCGTTGGCTGTGCATGGGGCCCTGTCGTCTGTGCAGGGAGCCCTGTCGGCAGAGGTGCAGGGGGCCCTGTCGTTAGTCGTGCAGGGGGCCCTGTCGTTGGCTGTGCAGGGGGCTCTCTCGTCGGCTGTGCAGGGGGCTCTGTCGTCGGCTGTGTGGGGGCCCTGTCGTCGGCGGAGCAGGGGGCCCTGTTGTTGGCGGAGTAGGGGTACTGTCGTCGGCGGAGCAGGGGCACTGTCGTCGGCGTTGCATGGGGCCCTGGTATCGGCGGAGCAGGGGGCCCTGTCGTCGACATAGCAGGGGGCCCTGTTATCAGCGGAGCAGGGGATCCTGGTGTCAGCGGAGCAGGGGTCCCTGGTATCAGCGGAGCAGGGGGGCCTGGTATTAGCGGAGCATTGGATCCACAGATGCAAGTTAAGCCATAGATCAACACTTTCCAGAAGAGCCACTGACTTCTTTGGGCTCGGTCTCTCTGAGATGGACAATAGCACAGTGAAATCATGTTTTGTGGTCCAATCAGTAAACACTCCAAACAAGTTTTGCACAAAACAGGCTTTGTCTTCTTTGGGCCAAAGAGGAAAAGGACCATCTAAACTGTTTTCAGCAAAAGGTCTGAAAGTGTCTTTTATGGATGGATGTGTGTCAGTGCCAATGGCATGGGTAACTTGCACATCTGTGAGGGCACCGTTAATACAGAAAGAAATGTACACATTTTGGAACAACATATGCTGACATCCAGAGGTTGTCTTTTCCAGTGACGTCCCTGTATTTTCCAGCAGGACAACGTCAAACCACATTCTGCCCCGATTACAAGTGCATGGTTGCATAAGCAGAGAGTGTGGATGCTAGCATGGCCTGCCTCCATTCCTGACCTGTCTCCGATTGAGAATGTGTGGTGAATTTTGAAGTGCAAAATAAGGCAATAAATACTCCTGTACAGCTGAAGACATGCATAATCGATAAATGGCGGACAATTCTGCTTTCTAAACTTAACCAACTGCTGTCTTCAGTGCCTAAAAATTAAGTGTTATGAAAAGAAAAGGTGATGTTTCAAAGTGCTAAACAATCGACTGTCCCAAACTTTTTAGTGTGTTGCAGTCAACAGATTGTAATGTATATTGTCAAAAAATGAAATTCACAAAGTAAACACTCAAATAATGTTAGTAATATATTTTCAATATAGTAGACAGTGAATTCAATTTTCAATTGATTTTGTTCTTTTGCAATTTCCATACTATCTTAAGTTTTTTTGGAACTTGGGTTCTATAAAAAACAAATTTTAGGCTTCAATTAAAACATTGGACAGTGAAATACGTGCAAATGATTTTATGAATATTCTTTCTGTCACAGTTTCCCTCATTAGTGACTTAAATATAAATATAAGATGCTCCCTTGTTTGAACTTTTTTGTGTTGTGATTATAGTTTCTGTCCTGTGTGAATGGTTCAGTCTTGTTTTCTGCTATTCAGGTCAGGTGAGTTTATTTCCATGCTTCCTTTAAGCCAATAGATCCTTTCCAACTATTCTCCAGCTGATTCCACAATCTAATTATTGAGTGTATTTAGATTTAGTTCTCATGTTAATGTTGTCAGCTGTCTGTGAATGTTAAATGTCTACTGTTTCTTTGTGTGTGTAATAGCATTACAAAAAGATTGTTGCTCCTGTTTTTCCCATCAAAGCTTTGTAAGTGTTTTCCGTTATTAAAATGCATTTAATTTGTAAGTCTTGTCGTGCTTGTCTCATCCTTACGTCGGCACCACGGAAAGTTTAAAGTTTAATTGTGACACTTTCAGATGGATAGCAGGGAATTGTAAATGGTTTAGAAGTAATTTAACTTGTTTGTTAAACAATACATGCATCACAGATAATATATTGTAATGAAACAATTATCAAAATATGTATTGCAGGGGTCTGCGTGGCGTAGAGGGCTAAATGGATCAAGCCTGACTATGTGTTCTCCAGCTTTCCCCAGACTTCTAGAATGAGGCAGCACAACCTGGCATAGCGCTGCCCAGGATTTGGGATAGACAAGCAAAGTCATCTACCTTACCACGTTGCTCTCCAGCGACACCTTGTGTGCTGATTGGGCAACTGTAAATTCAATCACGTATAGCTGGTGAATGTTATTATCTCGTACATGATCTCACTAAAGGCTTCTGTGAATTGGCAGCTCAGCGACATGTGATTGGATGAACCATAGGCGTGGCCCTCCCCATCCCTTATTTGTCCAAGGAGTTTCAGAGCTGCCAACAAGGCAGGATCAGTGGGAATTGGGACGGGAGAAAATTTGTTTAAATTTTGTTGTGTGTCAGAGTTTCTACTCCAAGAGCCAGTAAGGGCAGGCATGTTTTTGTAGCTTTTGTTATACATTTTACTGCCTACAAACTGTACAGAATATGGCCATACACATCTGACAATCATGACAAATGGCTTTACTTATCAAAAAACAAGGCAACCTTTCTTGTCTTGTTATAATGAGATAATATCTCATCAGAGATGGGCATAAATACTGTAATAAATTACTATTCTGGGTTGGGCTGAGTTCACAACTTTTGGGATGTTCCTCAGTATGACCATAATGACCAGGTAGAATAAAGTCTATCATTTTAGAATGTTTCCCATTGTTTCAATTTAAGGTTTTATTTTTCATAGATCAATGGTAAGTTATGAACTTCTTTTACCTGGTCATTGGTGTCATACTGAGGAACATCCCATAAGTTGTGAACTCAGCCCAACCCAGAAAAGTAATCTATTACAGTATTTATGCCCATCTCTGCTTATTATAATGGGATACTATTTCACTATAACGAGGACAAATAGATGTTTGCCAGTACAGAAAAGCATCAGCTTATGTTTCAGGGCTTCCATATTTTAAAAGGTTTTCGTGGCAAAAGCTTCCAACTGGTCAGGCTACATTTTTTGCTAAACATGTTAGGGTTATAGACAGTTACTGGTAGTCAGGGTTAGTGGTATGGGCCATTAGGGTTAGTTTGTAAGTTGGTAGGGTTAGTGTTGGTAGTTGAGTGGTAGGTGGTATTATAGGCAGTAAGTGGTAATTATGGGGTAGGTAGGGATATATGCAGATATGGATAGTAGGAAAGTAGCTATACTTAGTGTTATAGACAGTTTGTGGTAGTTAGGATGTAGTTAGCATTAGCATGATAGGCAGTTAAGGGTATTTGGGAAGTAGGTAGGGTCAATGTTGGTAGTTAAGTGGTAGGTAGGGTCAGTGGCAGTGAGTCAATTGTAAATCCAGAGGTCCTGGAACACATATGGGTGCATTAGGGAGAAATATCTGGTTGACTCAGAGGATTATTATTCTGAATGAATATAGAAAAAGAAGATAATGCAAAGCAGACTGATTAAGCAGACAGGTAGCCGAGCAGGGATGTTCGCTTTAGCTCTGCATGTTTTTGGTGTGACCCATGTTTATTTGGACTAACTTACACAGCAAAGATGTAATCAATGAAATATACACACCGAAAAAAAGATGTTTGTTTAACCAAGAGCTTTGTTCATTACATCCATGCACTATAGTTTTGAAACTCAGCAGTAGAAATGATAATCACGAGTAGAAAATGTTTCTACCTTATTTTTTTCAAAACCATTTACATATTTGACTCTTCCGGAGTTAATCACCATCACTGTTTGTTTCAAGATCAGTTAACGCAGTACGCTGACACTGGCAAATCAAGAAAACAGGTCTGAAATATTGTTCCAAATAATTACCCACTTTAACCATACATGACAGCTTATATTGCTTGGCAAAATTATTAGTTGGAAAGAATATTGAACTCGTAAGTTTTATTCACATGTTTACACTGCCTATGGCAAACAGTAGATTTGGCCAAAATAGGAGCCAGAACAAACCACCAAATCTGAGGTAGGGCTAGTTAGGAGGTTGTTTGTTTGGCCTAGTTGGTAGGTATGGGTAGTGAAAATACAAAATGTTATTTTTGAAGCAAGTCAATCTTTGAATCGAGACGATAGGATAATAAAATGTGACAAATAAATATCAGGAAGTCAAACAAATACATTTAGATGTATTTTCCAAAGTGTTGCAGTGACGTAACTAAAGGTTTTTGAAAAACCTACAGTGGCCATGTTGGGAAATACAAAATGTGCTGGGAAGTTGTATTTAGTGACTGTCATCTGAAATAAGACAGGCACAATGATTTTTATGTGTTTAGGCATCTGGAGCATTTATTTAAAGCAGATAGGGAAAGTTAGGAGGTAGGTAGGGTTTGCCAGGGTATGTAGTAGCAGCAGTTTGCATGTAGGGGCTTTAAGAAAGTTATAGCTACCCCAGAGAGACATGAAGATGGCAAAGAGTGTAGTAGCTCCATTGTCAAACAGGTAGGATGCTCGAGTTAACGAACATACAGAACTCAGCTCCCAGTAGTCACACACTGCATCACACAGTGGGCACATGGTGAAGTTCAGACTCTCATTACACGTCTCCTGGCTGAAACACACATCCACAGTGACACACAGACACACATAAAAACACAAACAATTAAAAGAGTCATATGCTCAAAACACCTTAAGTAGTCACTGATAATAGGATAAACATGTGGTTATTGGAATATTTCTCTAAAGAGCAACTAAGAATTAGACTTCTATGGTAACAAAGGGCGTGACTTCCATTGTAGCTAAGGATGGGACTTTCAACTTCTTTTTGGAGATACCATCAAGGCTTATATCTCTACTTTGAATCTCCAATAGATTATTTTGTAATACAACAGTATTGTTTTTGGTATTTTTTATTTTTCTAACTTAATCCTGCAATACATAGTGTTGTTTTTGTTTTGTCCAAAGATCATAGCTACCAGATTTTTTGTTCAAGGTGCAAAGCTACTTAATGCTTTGTCCAATGATCATCGCTACCAGATGTTTTGTTCAAGGTGGAAAGCTACTTATTTCTTTGTCCAATGATCATAGCTACCACTACAAAAAAGGCATGTTTCAAAGTGTCTCCAGATCACTACCAAGATTCTTAGTGGTAAGAACTCAGAGCCCATTATTGAACATTATTGAATGAAATAGAAGATTACGGGAAGAATGTTTGTCTGAAATTCAGGGACATCCCTGGACAAGACAACATCTGGATGGCAGCACATGTTTACTCCAAAATATGCACATTAAGCATGTCATCAGCTGCACAACCATACGGGCAGCCATTGCCTTATTTTGCACTTCATAATGCGCCACACATTCTCAATCTGAGACAGGTTAGGACTGCAGGCAGGTCATGCTAGCACCCACACTCTCTGCTTATGCAACCATGCACTTGAAATCCAGGCAGAATGTGGTTTGTCATTGTCCTACTGGAAAATGCAGGGACATTCCTGGAAAATGCTGTGTCTAGATGGCAACATACTGTATGATGCTGTAAAATGTGTGCATATATTTCTGCATTAATGGTGCCCTCACACATGTACAAGTTACCCAGGCCATGGGCACTGATACACCCCCATAGCGTGACAGATACTTGCCCTCTTCCCAAAGTATTCCCAAAATGGCATGGGTATCTTCCACATCTGTGAGCTCACCTTTAATTCAAAACAATATTTAAAAGTCAAGATGTCACTTTCAAGATGGCTACAATTTCTGTCAGAGCTAAATTTAATGTATAATGGAAGGTTTTGTTTAATAGAGTAAATGTCATTACACAAACAAGGCACACTGGTGACTCCACTGCTATAAAACTCAACATGGGGTTCTGTGTCAGCTGATCTAGTTTTACTTACACTGTAGTTCTTGATGAGTAGTAATAGGATAGCCAAGTGTAGTGTCTAACAGCCCCTAATTAATTAGCTAGTATAAGATATAGTTAGATACCTGAATCGACAGGTTGTGACAGCGCAGGAGAGCCGAGCCAAGGGTAAGCGGGGCAATACATGATTGTTTGTGTATGCTTACCTGGAAGGTGTACAGATTACCCAGGATTTAAATGGCCCTGGATGAATGATCGAGCCAGGTGTAGGTGACCCGAACCTAGTTGTATTCCATACCTGAATGTGTACTATGTCTATGATTGAGGTGGTAAAAGGATAACTCCTCTGCCTTAATCAGACAACAAACCCCCAAAATAGTAAATGAATATCACATGTCAGCCAAGAGGCCAACTGATTGGATGAAATGTTGTCTTTGTCAGACAGACACAAAGGAACCCCTCCAATCACCACCTACCCATCATGTTTCTCAACATGATGCTATAAAATGATTGCTACCAACAGTCCACTCTTTCACAAGATCAACAAAATGCCAATGACCCTGGACCTGGAACGACTGGATGAAGGTGGTGGTATAGAAGCTACTTTGAGAAGGAAACATAAAGTATCACCTCAAACGTTGACTTTGGTTCAACAACACAGAGTTACTTTGTGCCCAGAAGCAACAATCTGATGTTCAATGTAATGAGACTGATGAAGGTCAAACAAAGCTTTGCAGAATCATGATGAACAAAAGTCTAGATGATCAGGTTTGCTTTCTTTGTGATAACATATCTCCTGAATCTGACCTACGTCAGGTAATGACAATGCACCTGAATGACAGACTACATGAATGTGCACAAACACTGAATGATGGTAAATTATTGGCTCAACTAAGTGGTTCTGATGCCATTGCACAGGAGCTGAAATACCATCATGTGTCTCATTCATCTTTACAACAGAGAGAAACTCCACCTCTTCACCTTTTTGCACCTCCCTTTCTTCATGTGTTCAATACTTTTTCCCTGTGTCATTTCACATTATTACACATAACTAAATTTCTGAACGTATTTGTTTTGGTTTCTTTGTATGTATTAATGACTTGGGTTGTTACCAACATCTGGTGAAAAGTTAATGTCAATAGCACCTTTGGAAATATATTTCCTGAGAAAAATGGTGACGTGTTCAGTACTTATTTCACCCGCTGTATAATGTTAAGTGTATAATGTTAAGAAGCAACTCATTACATTATGACAGTTATCACACCTTTTTTACTTTACTTTGTGTACCTAAGTATATTTAATATCACAAATTTACTCTTCATACCTAAGTGCATTTAAATTCAGATACTTCATGACTTTCACTAAAGTAGAAATCCAGTAAGTGAATTTTCAGACTTACTGGAGTGCTTTTAGCACAGTATCCCTACTTTTACTCACGTGTCATTCTCCTGTACTTTTCAAACGTTTTGGAACTGACTATCTTCAACTAAAACTAGACTCTTTGTCTACTGACTCAGTCTCCCTCCATGATCAATGACATCCTCTTTCACCTTTACATAACCAAGGAAACTGATTGAAAACTGATTCTCATTGGCGATGGTAACCTGCTAGCCCTAAACATTCTTCAAACTGCATGCAAAGACAGAAATGTATCCATCGGTTTGTCTAAACTCAGGTAGTAAAATATTCTAATTCCCTTCGTATCCCATTATACGGTTTGGGTAGGGTAGGGTTAGAGTTAAAAAAGTTTGATTTGTTAACAGTGCATGTTTCTACCTGGGCACATTGCTATCGACAGTGAGGATTCCATAGATGAATGCAGACAGTCCAAGTACAGAAGGAGGGACCAGCATTCGAGTATACACTCCCATCCAGGCAAAGTACAGAGCGATTGCTTCACCAAAATACTTCCTGGTAGAGAACTCAGTGTTAATATATTGTCATACATAATCTATACAACACATGCAGTCAGAGAAAAGAAACACATGGATATATGGGAAGCACAGATAGAAAAGAGCCTGACAGAAAAACAAGACAGACATTGAAAGACCAGTCCAAACCTGATTAGGTCTAATGGCTGGTATTTGAACATGACTCCATAATTGGCCCACTCCTCATACAGGAGCTATAACACATACAGAGCAGTACAAATGTTAGTAGTTAAAAGTCCAAACAAGGCTGAGAATCTAGGAAGAAACCGATTTGACTTAGGGTTAGGAGGCTCTAAGGTTTGGCTTAGGGTTAGGATGCTCTAAGGTTTGGCTTAGGGTTAGGAGGCTCTAAGGTTTGGCTTTGGGTTAGGAGGCTCTAATGTTTGGCTTAGGGTTAGGAGACTTTAAGGTTTGGGCCTCATCTGATCCAGGTACCGAATATTAGAGTTCATTAAGTTCTATGCCAAATACTTCTATGAGATATTCAAACATTCAGATATTCAGTTGGTAAAAAAACAACTAGATCTACTTTTTTTTGCTGACCAATCACATGATGGACTGGGGAACGTTGATTATCAATCAGATGATAGTCTGATGAACTGTGCAGATCAATCACACAATGGTCTGATGAATGTGCTGACTAATCACATGAAGGCCTGATGCTGCCCGGGATAAGGGCATAGATAAGTTGTATAATGTACCTTGCAACAACGTTCAGCAGTGACTTGTATGTTGATCGGGTGCCAGTGAGTTCAGTCAAGTAACGATGGTGACTAATCACATCAGCTCACCTGTCTGTCATTCATTATTAATGTGCTGACTAATCACATCATCTCACC